>JARFOD010041504.1:0-10237 GCA_031763545.1 Mopalia muscosa | reverse complement strand
TTAGACGAACGAATTAGCCCTATTCATTGTGCTACTGTTTTATGGGAAATTTAATAGAGCGATAGCCGATAGGTCCGTAGTGATTTACACACGAAGTATAGATCTATACATGTCTCATTATAAACGACTAAACGTATTCATTGAACGAGTTGGATTCGAGTTAAACAAAATACACAGATTTAAATAGACCAATGGACGAATGGTGGTCTGCTTTAGGGTTGTTGTTGTTGTTGTTTTTTCACCCACAAACATACAAAGCAATGATATCAGTAGCCTTATAAATAAGACCTAGATTACATCTAGATGTAATCTGGGTCTTATTTATAAGACTATGTTATTGTTATCAGATGTGTCAGAGAAAAATTACTTGAAGTTTTGAACATACTTGTCGCAAATTTCGGCCCAGATTTTCTTCTTGATTTGGTTGTTGACAGTAGAAGAAAATGACGTAAAAAGAATGCTCTCATTCTGTGTGACAAAGTCTGTTAAAACCGCCATTTCTGTTTTGGAAAAGTTCCCCTTTCTTTTCCGTTTTTCTGACATTTTGTCGTCTGCTAGCTGACAAAATCACGTGCTCAAACAAAGAGGGACTATTCATACCTTCTGCTCAAAAGAGTTCCGCCTTATCTTTACGCTAAGGAGACGGACTTACGGATATGCTAAGGTGGCTTTGTGAAACTGGCGTAAGGGTATCTTGATTTTCCTCTTAAATATCCCCTTAAGTGTTATGGTCACCTTAGCTTAAGGAGGTTTGTGCAAGTGGGCCCTGGTATCCAAGTAATCCCAGTGGCCCTGGGCCCACTTGCACAAAGCCTTCTTAGGCTAAGGTGACCTTAAAACTTAAGGTGATATTTAAGAGGAACATTTTTCTTTAAGGAGGCTTTGTGCAAGTGGGCCCTGACGTTTTGTTTTTGATAATGCCTGAGGGCAACAGTGTTTGCCCATCAGAAAATAACCTCAAAAACTATCGTCTGAGCCCCTCGGACTAGTATCCAAGGTGCTTAAATTTGAAAGTAGTCATATAAAAAAATCAATGTCTGTGCTCGTTTGTACACGTTTCAAACCAATTTTGACCAGTGACTGTGTTTTCCAATATTCTAGAGATGATTGTTTTCCATATTCCATAAATCACTGGCGAAGAGATAACATATTGACATAGGAGCATTTCTTGACGACGATTTTATATTCTTAACCGCCTTGTTTCAAATAACGCCTATCAGTTTTCTTTTTTCTATATATATTCTTGTAATAGTAGATGTAATAGTATTTGTAAATAAAATGATCCGATTGTTCTGACTGGAACGTTCATCTTCTTAGCTTGAAGTCATGGTTTTCTTTGGCTAGACACTCATACATGGAATTAACAACATTGGGATCCATATTTTCAGAAAATACATTTACCCGGGACCCATTTTCGCCAGAAACGTGTCGTTTGCTTAAAACTGCTATCCTTACTTGTTTTTTTACTTGTTAGGAAAATACATCTGTTGTACAGCGGATATCGGATAATTGTTCACAGAAATCTAAAACAATAAAACTAGAAGTCATATTAAAGACGCTTGGACTGGCCACAGCATAATCGATCTTGATACTTTCGATTTACGACCCCCCCCCCCCCCTCAACCCCACAGTCACCACCACCACCACCACCACCAACAACAACAAAAATTTTTGTCTACCGTCAAGTTCTATTTTATTATCACGTACGCCTATATCATTCTAAAAGGATGTATTTTACAGTTATTTGACACCTCGTCTCGTTGGCCTTCATTACGTTTCTCGTGTTACATGATAAAGTTATTCCCTGACGTTTTCGGTGTGCTAGACTATGGTACATGAACAAAATCTAATCTTAGACGTCAAATGTGTGCGGTAAATCGAATGAGGATTAGTAGTCCGGCACGCTGATCGCTATCTACTATACGCCGCGGGCCTACAGAGGGTGTGCTGTTAAAACATTATTGCGGTTTAAATTTACGTCACAAAGAAAAACTATTGTAGCGTGACACAAATCACAACAAAGATTTAAACATAGCACTTTGAGCAACCTTCCCCACCCATAGTCTTTATGGTGACGTCAGAAGACCTTTGTTGCAGCATATACAACGTCGACGTCACTATACGAGCGCAATTTGTTCGAAATCTTTCTTGAAAATGTCGATATTATTGACATTTATTAAAATTATTGTCGTTTTAAATTCTGAAAATCCAACATGATGCTCTTTGTTTTTATTTTGTCGCAGGTTAATCAATTATTTAAACTGCCTTTTAAACTCTGGAATGAAATAACATCGATGTAAAGACTGTTATACAGCCTCATAGAAGGTTCCTCTGAATACAACTTAAGATTAACTAATATTACGAACCCCAGTCTGCATTTCCGGATTAGAATATTAAAATATAATATAAAACGAGAAATTCTGTGTAAAAATAGTAGCGGTTGGTTACCTAGATTAGGTTTTACCGAAAGTTATACGTTGAGACGAGACACACTTGTTTGGCACGACGTCATGCATGAAACCTTCAATCCGATTATTTCAATTACGTCCGCGTTCTGGGTATATAAGGACGCTCAGAACGACGTTATGTTGACGAATAGGCCTATTCTCTCTGAACAATCAGTGACGTCACATCTTCTGTGGTGAAGATGTCTCAACACGGCTCTCCAGCACGTGGAAAATCGCCTTCCCCAGCCCGTCTGGGGGCAAAGAAGGCACCGAAAGCTAAGAAAGCTAGCTCTCATCCTCAGTATAAAGAGATGATTTGCGATGCTTTAACAAACCTGAAGGAAAAGAATGGATCCTCTCTCCAGAAGATCCTTGGTTACATTCTTTCCAATTACAACATGACCGATGCTTCTGAGGCACAAGTAAACAGTCGCCTGAAGTTTGCCCTCCGAGCCGGAGTCAAACATGGATCTCTGGCACGCAACGTGGAGGGCGTTGGCGTGACAGGAAAATTCCGTATCCCAAAAGGCGGACTTACTGCTAACAGAAAACGACGAAGGTCCGCCAAAAGGGGAAAGGGAAGGAAACGACGTAGCCGCAAACGGCGCTCTCCAAAGCGCAAGGCTAAGCGCTCAAGGAAGGCTAGGCGCACAACGAAGACAAGGCGCAGGCGTTCACCAGCCAAGCGCAGGCGACGAAGGCGAGTGGTCAGACGACGTGCCCGAAAGGTTCGGGTAACTCGCAGGCGCCGAAAGGTGAGATCTCCCCGCAGAAGGCGAAGGAGGTCTGTAGTCCGCAGACGACGAGCCAGACGATAAACAACTACTGACTCATAAAAAAATTGGCCCTATTCAGGGCCACAAATCCTCCGAAAAAGGCTTTCTGTTCTATGCAATTGTGTTTTCAATTTAATCCCCTGCATACACTGGCCCTCTTATACAATACATACGTTAGCCCTGTCAATATTGCAATAAACCGACTTTACGTAATGTGTCTTTGGAGCGTAACTGACCAAGGATACTTTATATACAAGCTTGGTATAGTGAAATATTTTCATAATGCGTACACACCAAAATGGCATAAAACCAAAAACAAATAACTTTTTAAAAATTATCTTTTTAGAAATTCGAGTTTTGGCATGAAAATGTATTTAAAAGACAAGAATTTGGCCTTAAAAATATGTTGTCGTCTGTAATACTTATTATTATGTATCATAATGCTGCCATGGAAACTAGAAATTTGATAGGAATGGCCCCATTCTAAAGAGGAGCAATTATTACTATTATTATTATTACACAATTTGGGTAAAACACAAAATTACACAAGCTGGATTTGTAAATTTAAATGTTTATTCCACATGATAAATACATACATACAGCTAACCTGGAAGCTGGCTAATTAAACTGTTAAAACATAAAATGAAATATTTACACTAATTTATTCCTTTTGGTACTGACTAATATAAATAAAACTGTTAAAACATAAAATAAAATATTTACACAATTTATTCCTTTTGGTACTGACTAATATAAATAAAACTGTTAAAACATAAAATAAAATATTTACACTAATTTATTCCTTCTGGTACTGAATAATATAAATAAAACTGTTAAAACATAAAATGAAATATTTACACTAATTTATTCCTTTTGGTACTGAGTAATATAAAATAAAATATTTACACTAATTTATTCCTTTTGTTTGAAGTAATGCCATCTTTACTTAGCACTGGAGGAACATTAACGTTCCAACATTATGGAAAAGCTTCACATCTTGGTTGTGCTAGTGTCAATTAAATATTGTTGGAATACACCATTGTTATATAAGTACAATATTTGATTTACAGCAAAGCAATCGCCTGTGATTTGTAAAATGGAAAGTCATAAAATCATGACTTAAATCCCTGTATTGTCATTAATCTAACAAATAATGTAGGGGACTGCAGGCCATATGACAGTTTTAGTGGTGTGCCATATAGACCCTTAATAATGTACATAAAAATCAAATTAATCACAGAAATATCAAACTATACTATGCAACATGTATGCAGAAACAAAACAAGAAAAGTTTTAGTAAACTCAACTTTTACCCTCGTGGGATGCCATATATACCCTTAATGCACATGATTACCATAGTAATGACAGACATATCATACTATAGTACCGTAAGTAAAAATAAGTTGTAGATAAATTATTAGTATCAATTTAGGACTGCACTTCCGAAATTCAAAGTACAAAAAGTAATTTTATTTTCCAAATATCTCTGAGAAGAGGCCGAAAATATAATTTGCTTTACCTTTAGGGATTGATATTAATAACAAATGTACATGTATATAGGAAATAATAAAGTGATCAGGTGACAAAGTGAATTCCTCATACATCAGACGTAGTGTAGAGCTTTGCTGTTATAAGACTGTTTGTTTATTTGATTGGGGTTTAACATTATACTCAAGGGTATTTCACTTATATGACGACGAATTGTCCACTTCACACTGTTCCTTGCCTCATTACAGTGGAAAACCGAGAGGAAACCTCGTAAAACCACCCCTGTGACTGCCAGAGCCACATCTTATGACTCACTCATATACCTGAGGGAAAGACTGATGAAATTAATCAATACTCGGTACTTCTTTCAGAAACAAACTAATATCCTACAAATTATGTACAGCTCTTGAATTGAAAATTACTAAACACTTTCAATAAATAGAGGACAAGTTCTGTCCAAGAATTGATAACATGTAGGGCCTTCTGAATGGACAGATGGATAGACGCTATCATAATACAGCTGATTTTCATTGGCTATATAGCAATAAAAATCTCAATAAACCACACAAACCTATAAAAATATTGAATAATTTGATTGTCACATGTAATTTCATTGTTCAGCTGTTTCTACGCTGACAAGGGCAACCTAAACATTGCTTGTTGGTTTTTGTTGATGCCTGCCTTGTATACTTGTCCCCACTTTAAGTCATGCTCTGCTGCAGGGATGGCAAACAACTCCATACATTTGTCTTTTACTGCTGAATACGCCTTGGGCTAAAACCTGGCATTTGTTTCAAGCAGTTCACACTTCTGTTCATCTATGTTATATAATGACATAACCAGATTTGAAGAAAAAATTGACAACTTATCAGATTGTTCCATCACAGACGCTATTACAGATCGCATTAAGGCATAAGTTCCATCAGTCATAACTAAATCCTTCTGATGACACCAAACATCCAGGCCTGTGCTGTAATCTTTTCCGGCAAACCGTAACCTTGAAATGAGTCCTCTCAAATTTTGTGAGAAGCCTAACATTTGGATTTTCCCCTGTTTTGCTAATTTTTTAAATACATATATGTGTCTTGTGAAATATAAAGCAAAATTACTTTAACATATGAGCATTATTGAACAATGGATGATAAAATTTGTCAAAATCAGTGTCCAAGTGCAAATTTAGACGAAGATAGCAAATAATTTGGAAAACCTATAATTCGGTCCTCCTCAATTAAGTTTCGTAACCAAGGAGAGACCCCATTCTGACCGTTCTCGGCAACAGCACCTTCCTCCTTGATTGGTGTAGCAAGACAAGGAAAGCCAGTATGTATATGCCTATGGAATGTCATATCGGCATTTACCATGAGGGTGGCATTGGCCCTTATGTTTTCCAACATTCTATCAGTCCCCACAATAATGTTTGAAATATGTGCAGTGGGTATTTCAGTATGAGCTGATGGTACATATTTAATACATTTGGACAAAAGTCAATCAAGTTTTTCTTCAATTCTGTAAAGCCTATCATTTATACTAAAACAGTGATCACAACAATGAGCCATCTGCGGTGTTCACATCAATGGATAATTTTAATGGTTGGCACTTACAATTTTTAAATTGACAAAAATTGAAGTTTAAATTTGCATACATTTTAAGTATAACAAATACATATATGCAAAACTTATCCAGTTCTCTAAAATACAATACTAGGATAGTTCATTTGCAAGCATGAAAGGGAAAATAAGGAAAGTAGGACATTAGGACACTTTTTTCTTGGGATTCATTGTCCAGAAACTTGGATAATCTCTTGTTATTGTTTTACTAAACCATTTTATATAAAGTTAAAATAGTGACAATTTTATACCTTGAGCCAAATATCCAAATAAGGATCTGGTGTACCCACTCTCTTAACCCTCTCCTGCATGATACCAGGCTCTTGCCCTTGTCGTCTTTAGCCAGGAGTTATAAATTCTTGTGGCACCATCTCTATCTGAGGAAGGCATTGAAATTGGTTGACCGTTAAATATGACAATAAATAAGTATTGTTTCCTTAGCTTTTAATTCATTTTACTGTTAGCTGTACAAATACAGAACTGAGCCAAATATGACATAGTTTTGTTTTACATTGTATTTACCTAAAAAACAACCTTCCACCAACAAACAAAACATATATACACTTCAAACGGGTAAATCCAAAATTTGGTCACAGAAAAGTTCCGCATATCATAATCTCAAGTACCTCGGCTTTATAAGAATGAAGACAATGTTTTATATGATTTTAATCAGAATGGCAACTCATTGTTTTGGGGTTTTTTTTCATCAAGAAATCTTGTAATAACCGATCAATTATAAAATTGGAGCAGTATGTAGACATGGTATGGAACTAGTTAATTTCAATGACAAGAAGAATAACACTGTGTGTTCTTCTTTGTCCAGCTCCTTCAGTTCCAGAGATAGTACAGTCTCCCTGCCAACATGAATTTGTAATATCTTCTTGCATACTTTCTTGTCAGTCAGTTCGAAATCAACCTCTACCATCCAATTCCTGAAATCTTGTGAGTCTTACTTAATCGTGTTTTTTGGGTGCTGGGTGGTCTATCTGTGTTTTTACCAGTTGTCCTTTTATTTATTATTTTGATACTTTAAATATGGCATCAACGAATAACAACCTGTAAACATAGATGTATATGGGCTGTATATTGTCCCTATTTGGTGTACATTATAACATACATGTATGATACATATTCTAGTTCTAGTTCAGAAAATTTTGCAGGTTGAAACCTGTCCGGGAATGGAACCCACGACCCTCAGAGTTAGGCACCGAATCGCCAGCAGTAAATGATGGCCACCTAGACCGATCAGCCATCCGGCCTTCTACTATTCACATTCATATTTTGACATGCCAATGTTCCTGATTTTAAACTAATACTAGTATGGAAGCTATGGATATACAATACCTGAATTTTTGCAAGAACAAAAAAGGGGGACCTAGAACATAGTTATAAGACAACACACTCGTTTTGGGATTTTCTACAAAATCATGTGGTTTATGTTTTTGGAACAACCCCGCTTGAGAGAAGAGAAAAATACGAAACTGCCAAAATAACGGAGATTTACATTGATTTTTAAATTACATTTTCAACAAGCTGCAGCTTATTGCTTACTCACATTGAGTTTTAGCATGGCTTTTAGCGTTAACAGATTTTGAAAGAATGAGACGAGACACAACTAACATGCACTTTGTCACTGAACCAAATGATCCAAAACAAGTCTTTCACAGACACATAATACAAGGCAAATCCTTGTCCTATGTGCACTTCTGTGAGTACCGTGGTGAGAAGGACAGACAATGTCAAACATAGGAACTTTGAGAAGAAGCCAAGAAAGCCAACTACATGTATGACTGTGTACATTCATGTTAATGGATAGTTTTATTTATAAGACTATTCCTAGTCTTAACTGCACATCCCAAACAGAGACACTGCTCGGAATAGGACAGGTGGTGGAACATGGTGGACAAATGAAACATACAAACTCACCAATATCCGTGAAAGTGACTAGGACACTGCCAAGGGCTCAGGCAGAAAGGTGTTCACCTGTCCAAAAGGACACCCTGAACTAAACAATTGCCTCATTTGGACACAATGTTTGAGGAAACTTAAACATGCATGAAATAGGGTAACTGTTCAAATTGGATACCCAGTTAGTTATAAAATGAAATTGCCTCATTTGGAAACCCTGTTTTGAGACACTTTAACATGCAGAAGATAGGGAAACTCTTCAAATCGGACACCAAGTTACTTAAAAAATGACACATAATGACCATATTGGACATCATACTTAAACTTTTGATTTCTGATTTTAAAAATGACAAGTATGGCAATGAATGGTGCCTCAATCTAGCCAGACATTAAATGTGCGGATAATAGAAAATTTCATTTCAGAAAATTTCATACACAAAATTACTAAAACTCATTGATCATCTGTGTAAAATAATTCTTTACATTTCTTTACATTTTTACATTTTACAATTGCATTGAATTAGTGATCATATCTGCTGGCCCGTAACTCTCCTGAAATATAATAAACATGAGAGGTGTAACACAAGGGCTTAGGCAGACACCAGTCAAAATGGACACCCTGAAGTGAACAATTGTTTCCCTTGGACACCCTGTTTTAAGAAAGATAGGAAAACTGTCAAAATTGGACACCCAGTTTGGACACCCTACTTCTGATTTCTGGCAAAGCCCAACAGACAGCGAAAAAAGGAGTTCAGGCATTGGTTTGAAATAAAAGGAAGGTTTGTTTGATTGGGGTTTAACATAGTTCTCAAGGGTATTTCACTTATATGACGATGTGCCAGCCCAATGGGTGAAGGAAACCACCCTCGACACCACCGGCAACAAATAAAGACAGATCGCAACAAATACAGGAAGACAACAACATGCAATACACCCCAAAAAGATCAGATTCCTGTTCCCCTTTAGCTAAAAGGAAGGGGATATACAAGAACAATGTAACTTAAAAAGGCAAAAAGACTTTTCTCAGACAAACTGAAATTTGGAAACAATGATCACTATCCTCAGACAAACTGAAAGTTTAGGTATAATGATCACTATCCTCAGACAAACTGAAAGTTTGGAAACAATGATCACTATCCTCAGACAAACTGAAAGTTTAGAAACAATGATCACTATCCTCAGACAAACTGAAGGTTTATATACAATGATCACTATCCCCAGACAAACTGAAAGTTTATAAACAATGATCACTATCCTCAGACAAACTGAAAGTTTAGAAACAATGATCACTATCCTCAGACAAACTGAAAGTTTAGAAACATTTATCACTATCCTCAGACAAACTGAAAGTTTAGAAACAATGATCACTGTCCTCAGACAAACTGAAAGTTTAGAAACAATTATAACTATCCTCAGACAAACTGAAAGTTTATAAACAATGATCACTATCCCCAGACAAACTGAAAGTTTCAAAAAAGATTACTATCCTCAGACAAACTGAAAGTTTAGAAACAATTATCCCTATCCACAAACAAACTGAAAGTTTAGAAACAATTATCACTGTCCTCAGACAAACTGAAAGTTTAGAAACAATGATCACTATCCTCAAACAAACTGAAAGTTTGGAAACAATGATCACTATCCTCAGACAAACTGAAAGTTTAGAAACAATGATTACTATCCTCAGACAAACTGAAGGTTTATATACAATGATCACTATCCCCAGACAAACTGAAAGTTTAGACCAAAGATCACTATCCTCAGACAAACTGAAAGTTTAGAAACAATGATCACTATCCTCAGACAAACTGAAAGTTTGGAAACATTGATGACTATCCTCAGACAAAGTGAAAGTTTAGAAACAATGATCACTATCCTCAGACAAACTGAAAGTTTATAAACAATGATCATTATCCCCAGACAAACTGAAAGTTTATAAACAATGATCACTATCCTCAGACAAACTGAAAGTTTATAAACAATGATCACTATCATCAGACAAAATCAAAGT
>JARFOD010041493.1:0-10237 GCA_031763545.1 Mopalia muscosa | reverse complement strand
TTGTTGGGTGACGGAACCCTCACTTTCGGCTTTATATGAAAGCATCCACCAGTGCATGCAATAGGTTGACAATAGATGATATTTAACTCCCATGTTTTCGAACATTGGCGTCAGTTCCGCTTTTTAATTTAACGAATAAACGGCTGTGCTAACTCGATTGTAAGTGGAATGCAAATAGTTGTCTTTGAAAATAAAAAGAATAAATTGGGTCGAAAATCAGTTATCGTTCCCTTTAAGATGTTCAGGAATATTTGTTTCAGTGTACTTGTTTCCACCGAGATTCGAAGTTAATATTATACCTAAGTTTGAGTAAGCATGTTGAAACTGTGGTCAATTCGTCGGTGTTACTGTGTTTGATGTGAAAACAAAACCAAAAAGTATTTGAATGGTGGGAGGGGAGCAATGTCACAAAGCTTTATCCTCAGTCTTTCGCTTTCAGTTGTCACACATTAAATTTGATCACCAAATGGAGGAAGTGATTCACCGAAGAAATAGAGATCAAATGTAGTAAATGTTTATATAGGAACTCGCACTGGCTTTACTACATCGGGAACGGACAGTCAAACTTCTTTGGTACAAGTATCCAAAAGAAGCTAAAAAATAATCCACTTAAGGGCATACAAAATACACATGATACAAGAAATTTGTCGTCGAAGATTGTTTACAATTAAAATAACCACGGAACGGCTTTTATTTCGACAAACAGAGAGACAAATAAAAACTTGGAACAAAGTTCGATATGCTGAGCATAGACGACACAAGTAAGAAATAACAAAAGATAAATAGAAAATAGATCAAACATTAAAATGACACTTTCGCATTTTTTACAAGACAAAAACAGCGGTGACACATTCACATGAACACGGTGTTTGTGACAACTACATACTGATACACATAACACCATTAGTACCATTAAAGCGGGAGATCAATTGGCAACATGCGATTAAAAGAAGAGCAATTAAAAATGTGTGATATATATTAGTTACATAAATATCTGCTTAAAAGTACTGATAAACAGATTTTCTCGTATTCCGACAATTCCGACTTCACCAGCCATGGCCTTCACGCCATTAAGATGTAAAGTGTTATATTGATTAAAAATGACAGACAAGGGTGTTGTATAGTCATCGGCAATAAAACGTAAATCTTTTTCTTGTATTTTTTAAAATATTTTTTGATGTGTTCTTTTGGCTGCTGAAATGCCAGATTAGAGGACAATAATTAAATAAGACATTATAAAAGACTTTTACAAAAGACTTTAACCATTTTTAGGTAAAAACTTACCAAGCTGCTTTTCCTACAAAGATAAGAAAACTGTATATTAAATTTTAATAAGACATAAATGCCGAAACCTAAAAGTGTTACATTGAAATCACTGCCTTGTCTGCTGTCTTCAAACTAAGTATGTCACATTTACCAAATTTAATAGATTAAAATTTGTTAAATTTAATAGCTTGAAATTTGGATGGATTAGCCTTCATTTTGTTTGAATTGAACCAGTCAATTAAAATAGACGACTCATCTCAATGCTATGACCCTTTTTAAAACATTCAAATTACCATTTGCCTAGCTAAGAGTGTTGTCAACATAATTATTTAAAACAGTCTTTTAAAAAAATTAAAAATATCATTGATAAAAATAATAAAACACAGAGTCCCCACTATCGAGCCCTGAGGCACGCCCTTTACCAGCCTCTCCCATCCACGGGTGACAGGCTCCATCCTTACCCGCTGTTTCCTGTCCATCGGGTAGCTGTCAAACTGCAGTCTCTATACACAGATGCCCTCAGCTTCCAGAAACTGGTCATGTGGAAGACAGTCGAAGGCCCAGGACAGGACCAAAAGTTTAGCAGCAACATGCTCAGTTACGGTCGCCCAAGGCCCTTCTCCAACATGCGCAGAATGACACCCGTAACCAGTTCGATAAGCAGCTAGAAATGGATTGAAAACTGGCTCAAAATAGGAAGATAGTTGTGTGTTTATTACTCTTTCGTCAATTTTAGAGATCGTTGGTAAGATACTGACAGTTTGACTTGTCCGAAGACTCATTCTTTTTAAATATTGGTGTCACATGAGCTGTTTTGAGTCTGCTAGGGAAGAATGAGGTTTGGAATAAGTGATTTACAATATTTGTATAAAAGACAAGAGAAAGGGTTTCAGAACGTAGCCTAATTAGCCTAGCCGAAATGCCGTCAATGCCAGTGGCCTTACGTTGAGTTTATCAAATTCAAACTCACACTGCAGTATATTTGCGAGTGAAGATATCTTTTCTATAGAAGGATGTTCATCTATGTTATGAAAGGATATATCGTTTCCTATGTCTTGAACAACATTAATGAAATGTTTATTAAATATTTCAGCAACTTCTTTAGGATTAGATCTCACTTCATTGTTGACTGAGAGAGCAATAGTATCGTTTACGCTTGCACATTTTTTTTAGACAGGAAGGGTTTTATGGTTTGCCAAGACTGAAGTCTTTTGACTCGACATCACAAGCACAGCACTCATAAAAAATAGGCAGATAATGGTGACCTCTTTACCGTATTTACCGAGTTTCTAGCATTCCTATAATTTTCCCAATTTTCTCCTGTCCGAACATTCCGATCATACGTTTTCTGTATGTCGCTCTACGTAATGTGGTGTTCATTATATGGCAGGTTGGTAATTCTCTTTTTCCGTTGCTTCATTTGGGCATGCTCGTCAATGAGTTCACATAACAATTGTTCATGAGTCCAATAATGCCAGGGTATTATTATACCGTGGGTATTTATAATGGACAAAATTATGTTGCTAACTGGTATACGTTGATAATTAGAATAGGCAAAGTAACTCAGATCCGTAAAAGAGAATTTTACAAAGCTCATGGGGCCTATACCAAATTGCTAACAATGAAACTTAAACAATATATATTTTTTGTATTCTTGGTTTTCCTCCGTATGACTTAAATGTTGGAGTGGGTAAAATGTCAAACAAATGTGATTTGGAATTTATTTTTGCGTCTATTAGAAAGTGAATATTAACTAACACTTTCTTAGCTTGAACATATTCTAGTTTAGAAGTTATCGCAGGTTGAAACCGTCCGGAAATCAAACCCACGTCCTTCAGAGTTAGGTGACTCGGCCACCCGGCCTTCTACAAGGTGGTCGGCATTTACTGTTGGCGATTCGGTGCCTGACTGATGGTCATAGGTTTGATTCCCTGACGGGTTTCAACCGGCATAATTTGATATAAATACTGTTGATATTCACTTTCTGAAGAACACAAAAATAAATTCAACATCACATTTGTTTGAAATTTTAGTCCCTTTAACATTTAAGTCATTCGGAGGAAAACAAGCCTTGCTATATCACTACTGAATTTATCGATAGCTTTAACGGCAGCTGTGATTGAATTGTCCGAAACCGAAACAGGCGAGTATATTGTGCGCTGAAAACAGTTTCATGCTGATTTGGACTTGACATACAAACAAAAATGTGTAGGCTATTTTCTATAAAGAGGCTGGTCAGTGTACATAAATGCATACTAGAGATGAAAACCATGCAGCGACTTTTTAGTAACAAAATCATAATACACATTTCTGCTACTGATCAAATACCACAATCCCGCTCAAAGATGTCGTAATCATTTGATACCGCCACCATTTATCTGGGTGTCAAACGCAACACGTAAACACGTCACTGGGGCAATGTCGGTCATGTCAGAGAAAATTAAATTAAAGCAAAAAACATGTCACTGATCTCAATATATCCCATATATTTTAAAAGTAGTACTTTATTTTAATAATTCTGATAATTTGTTTGTAAAAACAAATGAGATTTATTTGAAGTTTTGGGAACTATATTTCATTGCGGTAAAACACATAACTTCATCGAGTGGTAAATAAGCCCTCTGCTGACATCAACTGTAAAGGCCTACGGAATCGTAAAAGGGACATAGAAAAAATTAAAATCTGGCCAAAATTAAAAAAAATCGTTATAACATGATAATAACTCTTTGTAACGACTTCATACGTACTGTTTCGTTATAACGAGTTACTAAGACGTTATAACGGCAAGGTATGTTGTTTTAACGTCTTGGTAAGTCAAAATGCATCAGTTTTCCGCCATTTTAAGGATCAAATTGGTGCGGTGCTGTACGGAGCAGTAAAAGGGACATGAGGGAAAATTATTTTTTTTACAATTTACTTTAGATTAAGATTTTGTCTGAGTTTATACTTATGCAGCCGACATCGCCTCGAATTGGATTAGAATGAGAAAAACCATGCTGTATTTTGCGGTTTTTCGCCGTAAATGTTAGGTATTGGTCTATATACGCGTCGCCGGTTAAACTCAATTTGCGACGTCTGTTACCCATGAATCGAGTTAGCATGACGTCTGTTAACCATGAATTAAGTTTGCATGACGTATATTAACCTTGAATTGAGTTTTCATGACGTCTGTTAACCATGAATTAAGTTTGCATGACGTCTGTTAACCATGAATTGAGTTTTCATGACGTCTGTTAACCATGAATTAAGTTTGCATGACGTCTGTTAACAATGAATCGAGTTAGCATGACGTCTGTTAACCATGAATTAAGTTTGCATGACGTCTGTTAGCCACAAATTGAGTACGTGACAGTATTCTCACTCCTTTTTGTGGTCGTGCTCTTCTATTTTATAATAGCACATAGCATCTTCCAAGTGATATCGTTAGCTGATATTACTTAGAATTAGCTAGTAGTAGGCCTATATTGAAATCGCATTGAACGAAACATAAATAACAAGGGATGTAACTCTCCCATCCCAATGGTTTAATGGTCAGAGTTGTCTGGCCAACATTGTGTACACTGAAATGATGATCGACTTTGCTCTATGTATAGTTTCGCGTGTACCAGACCCTCGTTGCGTTTACCTCGACCACGGCTAGAGGGTCTGGTTACACCGCACGTTATATATTGCTAAAAAATAATTAGCCGGTTTTGCTTCTCATAGGTTAATTTAACAAAAAATATTTTAAAAATTGAATCGAACCCAAAAACCTATCAATTTTCTTACAAATAAATTTCTTTGGGGTTTTATTTGTTGAAATTGGAATATGCCAAGTATCTAATAAGTTACCCAATCAGATTCATGTTCGTGAAATCAATTTTCTTTGACTTTAATAAATAGACTTTTAATAGGTTAGCGACTCACAAATACGGACTGAATATTTTCCAATTTCAACAAATAAAACCCCAAAATAATTTATTTGTAAATAAATTGATAGGGGTTCGATTCATTTTAATTTTTGAAATACTTTGTTGAAACTATACGATAACAGGACCATGTCTGGTCGAAGTTAACGTGAGGAAGGTCTGGTTCGCGTGAGACTACTTTCTTTTATGTTAACACATCACAGGAGTTGAAAACCGATACCAGCTAATCCTGTTTTTTTTTTGTTTTTGTGGCCCAGATATAATACAATTATTATTTCGATCACCTCCAGACTTCTTTCACTCAAATCGCGTCTTCTCAAAGTTAATATTAATAAGTATGTGTGTTCTTGTCAAATCAACTCTTTCTCCATCAAATGACACAAACAAAGACAGTGCACATAGCTCTAGAGTACAAATGAAGGGTGGGAGCTAACAAATAATCAAACAATTTTTAAATGTCATGCGTTTTTCTGTAAAAGGGTGTGCTGTTCTTGTTTTTAAATCCTGAAGAATTGTAACGAAAAACAAAAATAAACTCCAATAGATCTGTCATGGATACATTCAGACCTGACACAGCAGCCTTCGCAGAACAATTAATAATTTCTAGGCGAAGAGTCGTCAGCCTTGATTTTGAATGGCCTGTTAGCTTGTGTTTTTTTTTTAAATCAGTAGCTGTTGAATCTGGCAGCTGTTGAGTGATAATATTAGTGACAGTTCATGGAGAAGGGGAGAGGCTGCGATAGTTAACAGTTAATAACCTTTAAGTATATAGTTAAGAAATATAATTGACATATGCATGCACGTTGTTTCCGTCAATAATTCAAAACTTATAAAAGGTTTGGTCGAGCTCTTGCTGTGTTCTGTTGCTGTTGGGTTTTCTAACGATCGATATCGCCATAGTTACGTGTAAACCCAATACGAAATCAATGTGGTCTGGTCATGGCAAGAGGTTTGAATTTTAAATAATACCAATACTGGGTGAAGTGAGGTTTTACAGAGGCGGGTTTGAGTAGGTGTCATCATTTAGTAAGAGCTATGAACAACATGTCAGCAGTTGTGGGATTTAATCCACAGATACCCGTGTTAATATGACCGACCAAACACTTTCAGGTTGGAGATTATTAGGCGTTAAGAGGTTGATGTCGTAAATGCTACAAGATACGAGCAATACACTCAGAAAACACAGGTAGGCCTATACACTATGTTCTTCCTGGCACAATAATGAAACCTGGGACTGAACATGTATCTATGTTAGGTCCCAGATGAAACCAATGGTTTTGCTGAAGGGCGGAGAAAAGAGCAACACAAGAAAAGCTGCACGTGAATAAAAATGTAGGTTTTATTTTAGGCCTATTCTCGTCAAATATTTAATTGTGTACTTTCATGTGACAAATCCAATAATTAAGTAACATTTTGGCAGATTTTTAAAAATTATTTCGTCCATAGAATGTTTTGAGTCGGTGATGATCGCTATCACTTAATGATACTCTAATCCCCCTACAGAGTTTTTTTAATAACATTTTGCCGTTTTACTTCTAAACTACTGTGAATTTGCAACACATGTATAAATATTTTAAATCGTCTTTTACTGCAGAACAATAATAAGTTAAGTATTTTTTTCTAAAACTTACAGAAATATATTTTGCATAAAAAGTACATTTTTGCTACCTCTTTTTCAAATTACTACTCCTTTCACACTATTTACGTCAACTGCTAAATTTTACATCAACGTATAATACATTATATGAACCAAAAAAACCGTCATTCAGTTTTCTCCTGTTTGTCTTCGTTTTCTTGCAATATTGTGTTAAAGGTCAAATAGAAAAAAATGAGTCAAAATAGGGAAATTTCAACTTCTTATAACTATATCTAAAAACCAAAAAATATATTAAAAACCCGAATGTCTGTTTTAGTTTTATACGTTGAGATGAAATGTGCCAAAAAATCACTTCTGTATAAAAACAGGTGAGGAGTAGGCATTTTCCCAAGTACGGTTCTACTGAAAAATGAAAGCAGAGAAAACGGGTAAAATGTATTTCTGATCTATTTGACGACAGATTTACCTCTTTCATGCTCAATTCTTTGAAATAATTCAATGTTGTTTTTTTTCACAATTTGTTTGCAATATCGAATTGAGTCATTCTATGAATGTTTCTAGGTGGCCGGCATTTACTGCTGGCGATTCGGTCCCTAACTCTGAGGGTCGTGGGTTCGATTCCCGGACGGGTTTCAATCTGCAAAATTTTCTGAAGTAGAATCTGTTCAAACTAAAAAAAGTGTTATCCCAAAATAACGAAAATACTTTCAATATACAATACACGGAAACTGTTGATACGCGTTTATGCACAGCGGGCATACTGTTAATCCCCTCCAGGTAGTTACCTGTATCTAATTGATTGTCAAAACACTACCTTTGTAGACAATGTAGTAAAGTTTTATCCTTAATTCGACTATTACACGTTCTGGGTCAGTGATGATCTCCATCACGTACGCAATTCGTCCATAGAACGGTGTGTCAACGATGATGGCTATCACGTTATTCCTCCATAGAATGTTTTCAGTCGGTGATGATCGCTATAACGCAATGTGAGTCAGTGATGATCACTATCACGTAATACGTACATAAAAAGTTGTATCTCGATAATGATTGCTATCACGTAATTCGTCTATAGAAAGGTGTGTCAGTGATTATCACTATCACGTAATTCGTGCAAAGAACGGAGTGTGTCAAAAAATGCTCGCTATCACGTAATTCGTCCATAGAGCCTTGTGAGTCTCTGATGATTGCTATCACATAATTCGTCCATAGAATGTTGTGGGTCGGTGATGCTCGCTATCACGTAATTCGTCCATATAACGTTTGGTTTTTTGTTTGTTCGATTGGTCTTTAACGTCGTACTCAAGGGTATTTCACTTATATGACGACGGATTGTCCACTTCACACTATACAGGCCTTATTACGATGGAAAACCGGGAGGAAACCTCGTTAAAACCACTCCGGCGATTTCCGGAGCCACAACATGTGACTCGCTCATATGGTCGACAGGCGGACTCGATACGGTCAACGGTAAATCGAAGCAGGTTCAGTTTAGGAAAGGCACTCACTACTACTAAGCCACGACTGCGGGCCTAGAACGTTTTGAGTCAGTGATTATTGCTTACACGTAATTCGTCCATTGAAGGTTGTGAGTCAGTGATAATCGCGATCGCGTTATTCGTTGCTGTTTTGAGATTGGATTGAATAACGTTTTATTTTAGATGGACATTACAATCCATTCATCCTTCATCACATATGTTTTACGCCAACATCCATTTCCAAGGTTTATTCACAACGTAATAAAAACTAAATAAAATCAATTATCAACGTTAAAACATGGTCCTTTGAAAACGGGAAATCAACCGATAGCAGGCGTTGAATAGACCGCAAATCAACGTTTCAAAACTTGTTAACGTTAAGTGAATGACTCTTACCGTGTAATCAACTAACTCGTGCGTGTTACATTACTGGCTTTTATTAAATTTTCCATATAAGAATGATTGAAAAAAAAGCTTGGGGTTGACAGCAGTTCCACAATTAACAGTAGCGTTCGATTTTCAACAATGATAACCTGTTTAGAATTCACATACAAAGTTTCGGGCTAATTGGTTTCATTAGCAGTATCTGACAGCTAGTAATCCACTGCATAACGTTGGCGACTACTGAGAGCATGCTTATCCGATTCAGAGTTCATTAGACGCTTTTGGAGATGGTTTGGTCCCGCAATATAAATTGTGTGTCTGTGGGTTTGTAAATCAAATACTCTGGGGTAAAATCTCAGAAGATGAGAGCAAACTTTCCGTTTTTACATGTGGTAATGATAGCTAGCTATGGATGGTGACTACTGTATTCTGTATAGCATTATTATCACTGATCAGTGTTACAAAGCATTGTATCTTATGACTCCAATTAAAGCCATGGTACTCGTGGATGCATAATGACTCAATATTTAGCCTTTTAAACCCATTGTAAAGAATGTCAAAAAACCATTGCTAATGGTTTTAAAATAAACCCAAATATTGAGTCGCCACGGATCCACGTGTATCTAGGCTTATGTCTATATTTTATTGTTTTTGTAAGTTTTCTCTCTTATAGGTTTGTGGTGGCTTATACTATAGATTACAAATCAAGACAACTCCAGTCAGATCCCGGGTCTTATAACATTTTAGAGATATACTGATCGTTGTTTGTCATCAAGTAATAGATAGGTTAACGGACTGACCCTCAAGCTGCCCAAACGCCCAATATGAAATGCTTTTGACAAAAAATTATGACGCAATGATTGTAAATATTCAAGTCCTCCGCTTGAGTCGGCATTTGTTTTACAGTGAGTCTTAAGTCTTGAATAAAACATAACACGAAACATAATCATTAACACCTTCCGTTATTCATTCATAAATTAATACATTACTTACTTTTCACATGTGACCTACAAGATATGTAAATATATCAAATTTCTCAAATTTGTCAGGAGTAAATACTATAAACCGGGATTTCTCTGCTTCTTTCAAAACCATCTGGATCGTCCAGTACTGGAGACGTCCATTATAAGTAGGCCTACCGTTTATATATTTTACTTTCTGTAAGTATAAGTAATGGTAAAACCCAAAACAAACAAATACACACATTTTACTTATAGAGAATGTTTGAATAGTATTTCAATGTTTAAACATTTTGTATAAATAGTACCCACATCTTCTGGACAATTGATCTAGCAATAATGTCAGTTAGCAAAAGCAGTAAGGCCTATTGTTATAAACTTATTCATACTATTACCTCTATAACCTCCATACAATTCCTCACTGTGGCGACCATCCTCCATCTCCATACACTGTCACGATCATCCTCCATCTCCATACACTGTCACGATCATCCTCCATCCCCATACACTGTCACGATCATCCTCCATCTCCATACACTGACACGATCATCCTCCATCTCCATACACAGTCACGATCATCCTCCATCTCCATACACTGTCACGATCATCCTCCATCCCCATACACTGTCACGATCATCCTCCATC
>JARFOD010041492.1:3648-23668 GCA_031763545.1 Mopalia muscosa | reverse complement strand
TACGTTGTGGAAGCCTTTCCAGTTCTAAAAATAGCTACATCAGTCCCTTGCTTATTCAGATTCACTACAGCGTTCATTCGCGGCATTATATAAGTTAAGTTTTGTGAAATAAAGTTGTTAGAGGATTACTGCTTTTAGAAATATATAAATAACTAATAATGTGGTATCGCGATACAGGGCTATAAAATATCGTATCGTATCGTCGGTTACATCCCTACATCATATAGGTTAAAAAAGGCCTGACTACTGATGTTAAATCTCAATCAAACTACCCAGTATAGTCTTTTTGTTCTACAGTCCAGCCAACTAGTTCTTATGTGCTGCTATCATAGTTATAGACTAATTCTGTGAGTGTGGTATTGTTTTCAGACTCCAATGCATTTAGCTGTCGTGATGAACCATATGCCCATAGTACAGATATTATTGAAGGCTCAATCCAATGTCAATCTTCCTAACAGTATTGGCCAGACAGCTTTACATTTGGCAGCAAGGGGAGGCTACTGTCAGTGTATGAATTTACTCCTCTCTCAAAGTCAACACAAAGTTCACCTGGATAAAAAAGACTTTGAAGGTTTGCTTGAATCGATTCCGTTCTTTTGCTTTGAACAGAACAAATTTATTCTAATTCTCGAACACTTTGGTAAAACAATTTCTAGGTGTTCGTTGTTGTTGCTCAGTAGTTACCGCCTTTGACAAATAATACTACTTGATATACTTGTTTTTACAGTATAGAGATGAATATTTACATGTAACAAACAGAGGTGGACATTTGTTCATTTAAGGCTGGTGCTATAAGCATTGAAGGTATTGGGCCTAGGAAAGAAGAAAAAAAAATGTACTCTGAAATAAACTTGAGAATACAATAACACCAAATACATTTTCCATGTGAAAAGCCATTTGGGTAAGTTTTATAGACAGTGTAAAATGACTAAAAAGGTTTGAGGCGCTTTCAGAATTTTGTATGGATCAGCCATGTAAATCTGTTAATAAGATAACACTTACCTTTGTTAACCTGTAGTGATTTGTTTATTCCAGGTTACAGCCCTCTACACCTGTCTGTTCAAAGGGGTAATACTGATGTGACTCGTCTACTCATTGAACATAATGCTGATACAAATGTTCAGGTAAGTTAGTCCACTGCTGGAAGGAGCCTCCTGTTGACTGAGATTGTGGATGGAGAGCACTACTGGTGCTCTCAGAGCAAAGGGGCAACATGGAGCAGCGTGATGACATACGGATACAATATGTTATCAACTAGTAAACAAACACATGTGTATATTTTTTCCACTGTATACATGTACACAGTGTACCCACAAAATTCTATCAAAATATTAAATTACATGTAATCAAACCTTAAACCAAGAAAAGAAAAAAGAAAATTAATAAGAGAAAAATACTATTGATAATAGACAATATTAGTTCTACTGGTTAAATGCCTATTAACAGAAGGTAATGCTTAAAAGATATACATGGTTAAAGTTGATTATGAATTATGGCCTGATGTTGAGTCCTACCTCAAGGGCATGCACTTGGAACAAAGATGACAATATGAGCACTTTTTAAAAACATTAGGCATTCTCATATTAATATTAGACGTACATCTTGTAGTGGCGCAACTAACCGTAGAATCAATTAAATAAACAAACAGCTGAAATAGGTATAAGCAATTAGTTATTCATGAGATTAATAAAAGAACCCCACTCGTTTTCAAATTGATCAAGTTACATCGGTAGATATACTCTTTATTTTCAATGCATATTTTAAAATGTTTATTAAGCCTCTTAATTGTGGTGCTTTTTCTGATGTTTGACAGCTGTATATATAATTTTTTGATGCTAATGTAATGTGGTGTAATGCAGCATATTTCTTATAAAAACCAAAAAATACTGTGATGTCGTTAAAGACAACAAATTCTTTCGTGATTTCTAAAATCCAGATATGGACAGTATGCCAGAATTGTTTAACCACTTTACACTTTTGTTCAATAGATTCCGTATCTCTTCGGCAAAATGTACAGGCAGTATTATCTATTAGTTTCATTTTTACTAACACCAATTCCATTTTGATGTCTTTGTATTGGATCCTGCCCATGGTCGTGGCTTTGTGGTTAGCGACTTTGCTTACTAAAGCCTACTTTGATGTACTGTTCACAGGTTAGATTCCATCTGTCGACCCACATATATATGAGGGAGTCACAAGATGTGGCTCCGGCAATTGCGGGGCTGGTTTTTACGAGGTTTCTTCTCGGTTTTCCAACATAATAAGGCAAGGAATAGTGTGAAGCAGATAATCCGTCGTCATATAAGTGAAATACCCTTGGGTATGATATTAAGCCCCAATCGAACAATCAAACAAATGTATTGCATCCTCATTCCTGGTATTGTCCTGTATTGTCTTTCTCTGTTCTTACTGGGTCGAGGGTGATTTCTTTCACTCATTGGGCTTACTGGTGCAATAACCTTAACAATGGAGTTTAACCCCAATCAGTAACAAAGAACCCTGTTGGTTTGATTGCTATTGGGTAACTTGAAGCCAAGCTACTGTGGTATCTATGATGACTGTTAATTTCACACTCCCTCATATTTCACCATTTTTTTTTCGGTGGGAAGAATGAATGAATAGTGTAGTCTGCATTAACAGGTTTTTCTTGGTGTCTTAAGATTCTGAAAGCAGGGGGTTGAGGAAGAGCTTCCTGTTGCTCTGGTACTTTCAGAGCTAAGGGGCAACATGAAGCCAGTCTATTTATGATGTCTTTGTATTGCGTCCTTTATTGTCCTTGTTACCAGTAGTGTCAAGGGTATCTTGCTTTCTTTAAGCTTGGTATTTAGCCTTCTCCTGTCAAGTCTATGGATGGGATTGTATCCAACTTTGTTCATTCATCCTGTCAATAGCTTTGTTGATTGTGGACTATTGACCTTCATTGCTGATATCTGAGTTTAAGTCTATAAAAAGAGGTAAAGGAATGCTTTTGAAAATGTGAACATACAAGTTTGTGTGCATTTCTTTTACAATATCCTAAATCACCTCAAATTTCTCCCATGACTAATCCCAACTTTTTTGTTTGTTGTAACAATATTACAGCATGTAATCGAACAATTTAAGTGTTTTGACAAATGTTGATGCTTATTACTGGAAAATTCCATCTTCTGCCTATCAGACAAAGGTATTTTAAATAACTTCCAAAGTATGAATTTTATGGACGAAACGGAGGTGATTTGGAGTATGCCTGTTGTGGGGAACCAGCTAGCAGCCCAGCTTGTCAGTACTTTCTTGAAATTAGATATCATGTTATTTCAAATTTCCAATACTTTCTGACAGGATGGTAAAAGTGGTCGGACTCCATTGTTTCATGCAGCTGAGAAGAACCTATTCAGCATAGTGGATTTGTTGCTGAAGGCCGATGCCAAGGTCAATGTGATGAACTACGCTGGTATATCCGCTGTCATGGCCGCCAGTGGACGCGGCTATAAAGAAGTGGTCACATTATTGATGCAGTATGGGGCAGACACCCGGGGCACAAATATTGGAGATCTAACTTCAAAGGGACCACCAGTTCGGGTAAGATCACCAATGTTATTTATATTCTAAAGCTATAGACTAATCATCATATTTTTCTTCATTTTTTTTCTTCCATATTTTTCTAGAATGAACTAAAGGATTAGCTTTCAGAAGAAATGTTTGATAATGTATTATTTCTAAATATTAGATAACAAAATCTCTATAGGTTTACTGATAAAGATCTTAGCATAATTCTGAAGTGGGCAGGTGGAAGGTAGCCTTTCATTGCCCTCGTACCCTAGAAACTAAGGGCTGACAGGAAGCAGCTTGTAGTAGTCTTGTCTTTTGATTCTACTGGCTTTTAGAGTGATAATGGTTTCCTTACAATATACGCTCAGTGAAATTAGTGAAATAACCTGGCGTCAGTACAGTATTAATTAAACTCCTATAAAGCAAACCAGGTTCTGAAAACAGTTCCCTGATACTGGTTGTTTATGTCACAGGGATTCTCAGCTGTGTGAACTATTGGTGTTTACACCGTGCATGATGTTATTTCATGTAAAATAATTGTGCTTCTGTCAATGGATAAGCTTGAAGGAAACCAAACTAATTGTCATGGGCAATCAACAATCAGGGGAATAACCAGGCACAATATAAGAACACAGAAGAGATAAGCTTGTATATTGCCTGCAAAAACTCTTAGTGCACCTGGGCAACTGTGAAGCTCCCTTCAACAACATACTGAAATGCTTTAGTAAGCAGGGTTACACTTACATCCTATCGACTGTACACACTATTTAATTGATTTTATTAGAGTAAGATTTGCTTTTTTGACCAATGATCTTGATTTTGTTTCAGAATACAACAAATTTAGCTTTAAGACATACCATGTCCTCTCCCAACCCTGGCTCAGATAATGGCAGCTTAGCCTCTAGACATAAGTCAAAGAAACAGAAGTCCTAACAAACTGTAATTCATAACAAAGAGTTCTTAGACTATACTTCTAATGTAGTAATCTGCACCCAGAAGTGCTTGTATGTACTGTGCACATCTTCTCTGGCGTCCAGCAATCACCACCATTATGACTTGGGTTTTTCTTATTCCGCTGATAGAACATAGTCTGTGTTTGAGTGGAGATTTCACAGTTTTCCTGTGTTTTGGGTTCAAATCATAATCTATTCTGATTTGAATACTCTAAAGTTGTATGAAATTCTCTAGTTTTTATAATAGTGGGGAATAGTGTCCATATGCTGATAAAAACTTTCAAGCATACAAAATGTATGATTTTGATGTATAGATATGCATCTATCATTGTCTAGCAAAGTGAGGGTACTACGCAATATTGATAATAAGTTTACCTGATTGCGGTATATAAGCTATGGGCCATGGCTATAGGACTTACATTGTGTTTGTAATTAGAACATTCCATGATGATGACTGTACAACTACAAAATAAAACAGGTAGACCTCCACCCTAGAAAATGACATGTACATATAAATAAATTGCACCTCTATCAACTCCGATGATCTTCTGGAGGACCAGAAGTGTATGCATGGAGATTCTTCTCTATAGATGTAAAGGTATTCTGTCTTAAATCCATCTTTTCCACAGCTGAATTGAATAATTCAACATAGATTGACTAATCTGAGCTAGGGAATTTATTGGATAAAAGTCATATATGATTTGAATACTGATATTTGAACATGAGTAGAGAATGTTGCCCTGGACATTCTATTCAAGTTATAGAACCAGTAGTAATGTGGCAAAGTTATGTTAAATTAACTTATTTGCTCGTCTTAGTACATGAGCATTGTTTAATCTTGAAAATCCATCCAATATCTAAGAAATGACTAACAAAGGGAGACTACTGCCATATTTTCATTGTACTGCAGATACTCTTTCTGTGATTATCTCCCTTTGTTCTACCAGAATACTTACTTGCATTAGGTATTTCGCATTTATGTGAAAGAATGGACTGTAATCCTTAACTGTTCATATTAACGATTTTGTGTAATGTCAGAAGTGCTTCTTTGTCATAAGTGTGCGAAATATGGCACTATTCACAAATCAATTAATAATAGGGTTTTTATGTTCATGCATAATGTATATTTTGTTTGTTATTGTTTATTTGAAACAAATATTTTGTTAATCCAACATTGTTGCCATATTGTAAATATAACATTGTTACTTGTTTACATTATTGACATAGTGGGAACCTCTGCAAAATGTTTGTCTGATATCTTAAAGTTGATTTTACTTTTTGCACTCTTATTGACTTCTGAAGTGAAGGGAAGTTTTTAATATTATTAAAGAACTTTTCATTGAGAACACTTGTTTCCGGTGGAATTGTAAATTGGATATGTATCAAAGTTAAAGCCTTTATTTATTTAATTTTTATTTTATATTGTATATGGACTATCTGATAATAACTCCTGTGGTATAGCCTACGCACAAGAAGTCCTAGGTTGTTTTTTTTTAAAACTAAACTGACAATTTAGTCTTATTTTTTGTCTTAACATAATGGCAATTGTATTCTCTCAAGATATTCTATAATGATATATAAGAGACTCAGACAACTGGTATACAATGCCAGGCCATCATGCATTCATTTCTGCCAATGTTTGTCACAAATCAGTAAGTAAAACAAAATACAAAACAAGATGGCTTGGGTGTATCTTGGAATCCATGTATTGTCTTAAGAAGTATAATTGATTCTATTTTAAAATGAACATCATGGTAGCATTATTGAGGGAGATACACTTATACTGTAACCCTCCTTTATACAGGCCTTCTGGATAAGGGCAGTTTGTTTGAAGAGTAGCAATGCTGTCTTTACTCAGCACTGGAGGAAAATTAACTGTCCAACATAATGGAAACGCTTCACCTCTTGGTTGTGCTAGTGTCAACTATTGTTGGAATACATCATGATATAAGTGAAATACCCTCTAGTAGGCATAAAACACCAATCAATCCTTGAAACAGACCTTATGTGACAGGGCAACTCGGTTAACCAAGAGTTTTATTCTGAACTTCGCTACGCAGCAACCCTTGGTGGATTGAGTTGCTATAACCAGAATCCACCGCCATGCAATTGATTGGCTATGTGGATGCTTGTAGGCATCCCATCAGATGGCGTGTTACAACAAGACTAAGACAAAAAAGCAGTTGATTGTCAATAATACTAATTTAGAGTAGCTACCCTCTTGGTGAGCGAAAAGGATGAAAGGCGATAACTGTCCACTTTACTAAGAAATATTTACCACAAGAATAAAGGGAGACCACTCAAGCAGAGGAGCAAAATAATTGGCAGGTACATGTACCATGTATCTCTGGCTAAGAGCAGTTTATTTGAGTAGCAATACTCAGTGCTGTCTTTGCTGAGCACATGAGGAAGATTAATTGTCTGACAATATCAAAACACCTCACATTTTATGGTTGTGCAAGTGTCAATTATTGTTGGAATACACCATCCTCATGAGTGAAATACCAGTAAGCAGCTGCATGGCGTTAAAACCTAATCAATCGATCAACCATGTACCAGGTTACAATATCGCATTTGTATTGAACAAAACAATTTAAAATGAGGTACATCAAACTCATGTTCCATATCATGTTATTGTTGCCATTAGATGTGTCTGGTGTCCCATTCCAATGCGATATAGTCAGGAATGAAACAATTTTTAAAACGTGAATAAAACTGGTACTGGTAGTAACAAGGTTAATACTATTAGAGGAATATAGAAGCATTGAGCTTTTGTTACATTTAATTTGTTCATCTTACCTGTCATAGAGGGACCAACAGCTAGCTAGTGGTGATCGTGTGCGACTAGTGCAAGATCCCCTTTAGATGTACCACTCACAATATTGTGTTCCCTTGTCCATCTCGAAAAATGTGAGGTAGCACGGAAAAGTGAGAGGTATGGGTTTGTACAAGGTTTTGGGGGTTATGTTACATGGAGTGAAAAATGGGCAACCATTGAGTAGGCAGTTAACCCCAATCACACCCATTGTAGATTACATGTAGGTACTATTTAAGCTAAATAAGCAGAAACCTGATTTAATAAATTTGCTGAAATTTTATCAATAAACTATTGTTAAGGTATAATATAGAACGATTACCCCTTGTCTCATTACATCTGATGATAATGAAACAGGGTGTTCTATCAAAACAGGAAACTATCCAGAAAATAAATTTCATTCTCAATTATGCTACCAGCCTTTGGCTTACGGCAGTTTTTCGAAGAGTAGCAATGCTATTTTCCTTCACTTAATAGCACTGGAGGAAAATCAAGTTTCCAAGTTTATGGAGATACTTCACATCTTGGTTGTGCAAGTGTCAATTATTGTTTGAATACACTGTTATCATATTAGTGAAATATGCCAATCAGTCAGCTATACTACCTGTATACTTAATGTCATTCTTATCTTATAAAAAGGTCCAGATATTATTATACCTAAGGGTGGAAATTGTTTTTGTTCCTGTTAGCATGTTCTCTTTATCAACTCCAAATAAAATTGAGTTTGTTCAAAAAGATTTTGATCTATAATTGATTTTAACTAGTTTGAAAATAAAATAAACAAAATTCCCACAATAGACAAAGTCGTTATTCCATTATTTCCCATTTATTCAGTACCACAGAAAAAAAATCCTGCAACAAAAGTTTTGTATGACATGTTTTGGCAAGCTGACAATTAACTTGATCATAACTTTTATGATATAACAGTTCAAGTTGTATTTCTGGATTAACCTAAAATATTTCTGGATTAATTCTAACATATTTCTGGATATAACCTTACATATTCCTTGATTTAACCTTAAATTTTCCTGGATTTAAATTGACATATTCCTTACATATTTTGTTAATGAACATTTCAGCAATTGGCCAAACTTAAAAACTCTTAGGCAAGTCTATAACTCAATAAAGTGTTGCACAATAAGGAATCCAGCCATTTAAAACCCATGTTTTCTTGTCAAGTTGATATGGAATAATGATAGTAGGTTAAAGGTTTGATTAGTGTTTAACGTTGTACTCAGGGGTATTTCACTTATGCAACAGATTGTCCACTTCACACTGTACACGGCCTTATTACGATGGAAAACCAAGAGGAAACCTTGTTAAAAACTATGATTGCTGGAGCCACAACATGTGACTCACTCATACCTGATGGTCGTCATGTGGACTCGATCCTGTAAATGGTAAATCGCAGGTTGAAGCAGGTTCAGTTTAGGAAGCGCACTCGCTACCACCGAGCCACGGCCATGCGTCTGATAGGTTAAAGGATAACTGATGTCAAATATAGTAGTTTAGAATATTTTGTGCCCCCTGTTCTCAAGATGTCAATCTGGATTGACTATGTCACACAGGTTATCGATTATCTATCTTAGCCAGGAACTAAAAAAAAAAAATTTAAAAAAAGGGGACATTTCTGATAACAGAACAACAGTTTGCTTAACTTATTTACAGTTTATTAGATCTTTGAGAAGGACAATCCAGAGAACTTTTAAAATCCATTATCTTAGCCAATAGGTTAATTGCATTTGTTTATTTGTTCGATTGATCTGGATTTAAGGGTGTTTCACTGTTTGACATCATGCCAGTACAAGGGTGGCGGAGAGCACCAGGAAGTTCAATCAAACCATTTGCTTGTATGGTATGACATAATCAATAAAGAAGTCAAAGAAAAATTGATGAAATAAATACATTATTTGAATAAATAGTTACAGAAGATATTAATTGTACATTTAAAATGCCTAATGGGACAGACCATATTTTACACCATGATTTCTAGGCACAAATTTTACATCCAAGTTATATAAAGTGATATACTCTAAAATCAAAATACAAATTATCCATAAAAGAAAACGTACACCTGTAACACAAATTTTTTTAAATGAAAAAAAAAAAGTGTTTCAAGACTATGAAGAAAAGAACAACCCAAAGTTTGAAAAGATTACCTCGGTTGAAAGTTTAAAAACAATCCTTCTTTTCACTGATTTGCAAAAAAAAAACTAATGCAAAATAACTTTACAATACCAAATTCATGTGATGCCTCAATCGATAAAACTTTTTCCAAATCTTTTGTAAAATGTATTTGAAACAAATTCTTTGAATGATCTGGAAAACCTATAATTCGGTCTACCAAAAACTTGGTCCTCGTTATTGATGTATCAATATGTTCTCAATCTACCAGTCATTTAGCTGCTTATTTTAAAGTAGGCACAATATACAATTTATATTCATAATTTAAACATAATCTTTTAATGATAATCTTTTATACACTCAATAAACATAGCAATTAAAGCTAAATTAAAATCGGATCAAAAATGCTCACCATGTTATGTTTGCATACAAAACAGTGTCGATCAATTTGAAAATTGAACAATCACATTTTCCCCTAATATGATCCGACACAAAGACATATCAAATGGTGTCAATTGGTTTGCAAAATTGATCAAACACAGAGCTGTTTAAAAAACCTAGTTTGTAAATGGAGAAGATTTCCACTGAAGAACTGGCGTTTTCGTTCTTACAATTTTTGTGTTTGATCTTGGTATCCAGCTTATGGTGTATTCTATTTTAATGATACATCCAAACCTGGAGTGAATGAGAAACAAAATTAATGACTTATGCAGGTCCAGCTTCTCTCTCATATAAGCTGGGTTTTACAGCTTGGTGATCTGGTTGTACACCATCCAAGAAGTTTTTGTGTCAGATCACAATAGCGATAAACAAAAGCCGGGGAGTTTTTTGATCCAATTTGAATTGAGTTTTCCATTGCACTTTAATAAACATTGAGTATGTCAGACTTTATTTAGATATAATAATAAATATTTCACAAAGAGATGTTCATGTGAGGGCGAGTTAGGCTCAAAAAATGGAATTGTTTAATAAAAGGCTTTCTAAATATAAACAAATGAAGTATATTTAGATACAATATTTAACATTGAGTTAAACAGGTGATATAGACAGAGGAAAAAATTAAATTATCTGATAAGTTTTTGTTTTAAAGTCTACTGGAACATCATGAAAAAAAGCAGTTGGTTCATTTTCTTAACAAGAAATCTTGTGAAAAGAGAAATGAAGAAGTGATCTCAAAGAACAAAATACAGTCAGGGTATTGACAGCCTGTTTGAGCATGCAGTATATCAACCAGTTACATCAGTCATGTACGAGAGGTAAAGTACCTCTTTCCATACTTAACGTCATTCCAACTCCATCAGATAAACTTCTGACATTGTTAAATGATGAATTTAGCTTCTTTAATATTAAAATTGAAGCGAACCTTTTTGAAAAAATATACTATGCCAGATGAGAATTTCAACAATACAATTTCAGTTCCAAATGGTTGGACTGTTATTGATAAAAACACTTGCAACATCTAGATATACAAAGTGTAAATTAAGATTAGAAGATTTAAGGTGCGTTTTTCACAAATACCATAAAAATTCACCAAACGTTTGTTGAAAAACTTTGACACTTTATAGTATATCTTAAAAAAAGTCATCATTTAACAATGTCGGGTTATAATATCAATGGAATATTAACAGGTATTATATATAACAGCAGAGATGAACCAAGGGGAGATAATTCTGTCTCCACTGCCTGCAAAGCTATTGTCTCTGTGTGACTGTGGTCAGCCTGTTGACCACACCTCTACACAGAGCGTAACTAACCTCATCCACCTCCAGTACGGCGTGTGGGCGGACGATAACTTCCACCACCAGTTCCCATTAATGGATTGTAATCTGAAACAAACAACAGACATTAGAAACTCGCCCAATCTGATTATTATACAAATAGAAGATGAATCAAATGAGTTTTGGTTTGTTGATCTGAAGCCAAATTTGTGACGTAATTACTGCCTCATCTCTTGTGTTTTGACATTGTAATTACAAATCAACGATAATATCATTTGGCAAATTAAACCTTTTTAGAAGCACTATTATGGTGTATACAACTGAGGAGGTTGTAAGTGAACCTAAAATGTAGAAAAATTGCAGATATTCTGCTGCCACTTAAATGTCTATACGGAGTGTAAACATGGAAACACTTATTCCTGTTTGAACATGCTGACAATTACTTTCAAGGTCAGACATTGCTAGGTTATTTGCTGTTCATTCCATAACTTGTATAACTCACTTCTTGCAATTTCATCAAAGTTCAGGAATAAAAGATGAACATTTTGGTAGACATTTGAATATAACACAAATAATTTGAATACAAGACAATAATGTGAATACAAAGAATTATACTGACAAATAAAAGGGCTATCACATTTATAAGTATTCTAATCAATTTAAACAAGCTGAGTAGCTAGCAGGGCCACCACTAGAGGCTTTTTTTGAAAAAATATGCTCATAATCCCAGTCAAATCACCTTTTCCTACTTTAGTTTAAGAACTATTTTTTTCTGGCGTTTATCACATTTTTGGTGCACTAAGAAATATCAGCCATATTTATTGTGAAATCACATATATGGTATTAACAGAAAAAGATAAATTTGTAGTTAATATCTGAATTTAAGTGATGGCCATTTTGGTTTGCGGAATTAAATGAAATGCAATCCCACTGGTATCTTAAATGGAGGAAACTATTTTCCAAGCTTGTCCAATATAATGCAATGGTTGCATTTTGTTTTGCTGAATTTGGAGAAATGAAAGGCAGTTATTTGCCTAATAATGGGGAAGCTACTGTAAAAGTTTCAATTTATTCAGAGTATTTGTTCTCAAAATCATAATGGGGCGCAAAAATTGAAAAATAACGAAATGGGGACCATCTTGCTTTGCGCAATTTGATGAAATGCAATCCTATCCTATGTCCTACAACACCAACAATACTTAAGTCCCTTTCTGATACTCCTCTTCTAATATATTATATTTCCATAATAAAAAGATAGGTGCAATCTAAAAATTAGGAGGATAAAAGCCTTAAGACTCAAATTGCCACTGTATTACTTGTAGTGTTTTTGTTTTCCACAAATAAATGGTTAAACGTGTAAAAGATGTGAAATTGCAGCCTTATAGTATGCGGCTATGGGCACAGTCTATCTTTTTGTGAAGCGAAAACTTGAACAAATTCAATACTTTTCTGGAAAAATATTGGTGTTTATGTAAACCATGTGCCTTCCAGTTAACTTTTTGCAAAGTCATATTCCCAAGAGACCTTGGGAAACCCAAGGCTGTCACTTATTATCCAGTCAATAAAGTTAGTCTCACTCTAGTTTATTATTGGAATGGTGTATTACAAGACAAAATAAATAAATAAAACGCATAACAGAATGCCATAGAATGTTTTTCTTCTCCGTATACATGTTAAGATTCATCATAAGACAGAAGCCCAAGCAGGAAGCTATCAGCGGTACAAAGGTGCGCTGTAAATTACACCGGACAACATGTAAGTTAATACAACAAAGTTAATTAAATAGGGAATTAATGGTCCAGAATAATTTCATTCAGGAAATAAATACACTCTTTGATCTGGCAGATAAAATAATTTGTTCATGTTTCGTTCTGATGAAAACAGGTTTATATGACAGTTGATTTCGTTTTATGTTGGTTGACTGTATGCATGTAACTGTACAGAAAGGTGACGAATATTGAATTTGAAAACATAAACTGATGAAGGAAAACTTCAGAAATATTCTTTAAACTAGAGGAGATACCTGTTGTTAGAGCTTTTTCAATTAACAATGTCACCAAATTTCCCTAGCTTTCCTTTAATTTTATAAATTATATTTGCTAGTTTGTTTGTTTTTGTATTATCAAATTCAGTAATGACTTTTATGATGATTTCAAATGGCCAATTTAAAGTTTGAAATCGAGGAGAAACCTGGCAAAGACCACCACCATCAGTGACTGCCAAAACAAAGGACTTAATGTTATATTTATACCCACAAAATATCGATTAAACATACCACAATTAATCTTCGTCTAGTATAACATCTGTGTACCAACTCATAATTTCGAATTTAATTGACAATGTCGAAAAGTCCAAGACAGCAAACCACACCAAATTCTAATGTCATTTACAATTATTATATATGTACCTACAGTTTTATTTCCAGTACTGTCACAAAATCATTAAAGGATAAATCAAATAGGCACCTTTTATTTGATTGGTTACAGTTTTTATCTATGTGTTAGCAATATATCAGCTACAATAGTCAGAAGACGTTTGGAGGTTGATTTACCACAATGATACACTGTATGTGAGCAGGAACAAATCCACATACCCTGGTCATCATATGTAGTGCTACTAACTCTCACACTCCAGATGTCAGCTGGTCTCTCTGGGACAATTCTAAACATTACTTTCATATAATGATTTCAAATTATAACATAAAATTCATCGCAATAAAATTGATTCCTAATCGTCTCTTTATCTCATCAAGGCAAGCATAATAACAACAAAACACAGAAAAATAAAAATTACACAGACTATTTGTTTTCTCATGAAATATCTAAATTGACAAAAGATACATAGAAAAGCTGTGAATGTGTCACAGCTTTCAGACTTAGGGATCAGCCAAAATATTAATTAGGGTTTTTAAAAAGAAGAATTCTGAAAAAGTTGGCTTTATTCAGAGGCCTTTCCACTAGTTTTTGGGCTGGCTTTTTTCAGCTTTCTTTGCAAGACAGGCAAACATTTTTTTAATCTAACATGGGGGAGATAAAGAAATTCAAGATTTTGACAGGCAACAATTTTTTAAATATTCATTTTGGACTAGGGATATCATATAAGATCTGGCAAAAGTCCTGTTCAAGAAATAACCCATGTCAAAGTTACAGGCATTTCATAAGTCCAACTGTAGCATTATATTGCCTGCTGTATACTGGATATGTGTCTATATAATGGCACTATGCCTGTCTGAGTTATCATAACTATAAGTATTCAAGAAGGCATCTAATTTGGTTGTAAATTTTGTTGCCAATGTAATCATTGTAGTGGAGAATTACACACTTGTACTGTATTAACATATGATATGTAAACAGAACAGTAACTGCATCTTGTTGAAGTCGTAGACTATGTACATAAGACGCAGTGTTGTTATGTGATTTCAATTGCAACTGTATAAATGATGTTGATTTCCAGAGTTTGATGTTAACCATTTAGAAATGGACATTGTTTGGGTAGTACTCCAAACCTTACAGCCCTTATTGTTTAGTATTAAGATTTTATCAATTTCGGGTAAAATTACATAAAAATTTGTATGCATCCGTTTACCAGCACATTGATGGAGCAGCCATTGGATCTTCACTTGGACCTGGATTAGCCAATATAATCCTTATAGAACTAGAGAAAATGTTTGTGGAGAAACAGAAATATACTGGTATTAAAGGACACATCCAGCATGTAAGACATACCATGAATTCTGAGTTTTACACTTAATCACCTCAAATTCCTCCATAGAACTACTCTTTTGGTAGCTATTTAGAAGACAGGGGAGTAATTTTTCAGTTAGAAAGAATCAGTCAACATTTGTCAGGAAACATAAATTTGTTTGACTACATGCTGTAATATTGTCACAACAAGTAAAAAAGTTAGTATTTGTCATGGACGAAATTTGAGATGATTAGCACTAAACCTAACTTTATAACTACCACAAAACCTAACAGTACACTAAACTAACCCATACCCTAAGTCTGACAATATAATTGACATATATCTAATACATCACATACTTATCTGTTAACACATTTTTAAACAGACATGATCACTTGATACTTTTGCTTGCATCCCTAAGCTAATGGACAAAATCTATGATACAGGGATATATCTCAAATTGCTACCATAGAGATGCTCCTCTGATAATACTGAAGGTTTTTTAAGGCAGTCTGAACACAGCTTTTCAAGAAGAGATTGACAGACAGTAGTAATTGATTCCAAGATATCAGTCTGATAACCTGGAAAATTTCCTATCTACAAACAAATAAACTAACAATACACTACAATGAGAGCAGTAGCAAGTTCTCAAATTGCATATACTCTACATCAGTAGACAGGTGGTTACAAATTGAAATAAGGCAGAGCCAGGGCAGTATCCAGAGCCATTTTAGTTACGGAAAACGTATTTCAAGCAAAAATTTATTACAATATATTACTATTTTCATAAATTCCCATTAAAATCAAACTAAAAGCAGATTCAGAGACCTGATTATGGTTTCAAGAATTTTGGATAGAAACCTGGACAATTTGTCTAGCAACTGCACTGAGAGCCCATGGTTAGTATTAAGATTTGTCTAGCAACTGCCCTGGGAGCCCATGGATAGTATTAAGATTTTTCTGGTAGAGAAAGAAAGTTTCGTTCGCCTCCACCTTGGTAGATATACATGTATAATAAAAATGCCTAGCAAAAAGTACTATAATTCAAATGTAACTAAAATAATTGTGATGAATATACACTGTATGTTACCTGTAGGACGTAGAACGGGTTTCTTCTTTGGTTTGACATTTGAAGTTGATGGAGCTTCTTCCGTCTGAAATTAAAAAAATATATCACCAAATAAATTTTTATGTTTATTAACATGCAAATAAACTGACAAGATAGAATTAAAAAAACAAACAGTTAACTGTTTTGATCATTATATGAGGTCATCATTAAATAGACCGTTGAATAGTGTATTTTCGTCCAGCCAAAGATGTTAAGAAAAAATGAACAAATTTGATTTGTTTGTTTGTTTGATTGGTGTTTAACGTCGTACTCAAGGGTATCACTTATATGACGACAGACACAAATACAGAACATCACAAACAAATCTGCTTTCCGTAACCCTTTAGCTCTGCGAATATCAGGGCAACAGAAAGCTACCTCTTTTCTCGCCTCTTACGATAGACCGAGGAAGCCGAGGGAGTATTCTGCCGGGCCATGGCCCACCCATACCTCACGGGGAGAACAAATTTGAAGGCATCATACAAAATATGAATGGAATTTTTCATGAAATAGCATCTATTATCAGTATATCTTGTAAGAAAAATATATACAAATAGATTGATTAAGTATTTTATGTGTACACACATGCAGCAGAAAAAAAATTTGTTTATTTGTTAGGGCTTAAATAAGCCCTGTTCTTCAGGTTACTGACCAAGACCATCCCAATGTCATAAGTTTAAATTAACGAGGATACCATTAATTATACACATCCCACACTCTTTTTGGAGTCTGATCTGATTTAATAGTTTGATCCAGATTAAGTGTAACAAAGTTTGTGGCCCTTTTTTCATCCGATTTTGCAAATCATAATCAAGGTACTTTCGAGTTTTTAACAAAAAGTAACTGCAACTGATACCTTAAGTAGGTTTGTTACATTGCAATTTTGCTGAAGTACCTCAAAGAAGAGCATGGCCAGGAATCTGGTGTACAAGTAACATTGAGCTCTATATACACATCTACATTTAGCTTTAGAAGAAATTGATCACCCATCTCATTCTATTACTTTGTTCTTTCAGTATGACACTAAGGGCTTCAAAAGACTGTAATGATCCCTTGAAATATGAGACCCTAAAGTTGGACAGAAATAGTGCTTGAGACATGAAGTCTTATTAAGCTGGTAAACTGGAAAACCCTGCATTATCTTAGTATTACATGAAGGCCAGAATCTTTATTGAATAACGGTAGCATTGCCAATCATGACAGTCGGCTATATAAGGTTACATCCATAATATTCTGGTCGTGAATTAACCACATGAACAGGATGAAATCATGATCAGCAAAAGGGCACTACAAGTATCTGTCAAGTGGGAAATAGGTTGATTGATTGGTGTCTCTAACCAAGGATAAAGCTTCTTATTAGAATATTGCCCTCTAAAATATTTATAAAGTTAAATTAATTTTAGCTACAATTACATCAAAGAAATTTGCACTGCATATTTTTTAAAATAAATTTAGATAAGTCAGTAATAGTCTCCTGACTAATTCATAGATTGGCTCATAGATAGAATGGTTCATATTCATGCATTGGTATACATCATAAAGCAGAAAAATCAAATTTTCACCTTAACAGAGTATGCATGGGTATACATCATAAAGCGGAAAAATCTAATTTTCACCTTAACAGAGTATGCATTGGTATACATCATAAGATTAAGAAATCAAAGTATTTCCAAGTAGTGTACTAACACATCATAAAATAGATTAATTCAATTTCACCCAAGAATTATACAAGTAGTAAACAATTGTGTATATCTTTAAATAGAGAAATCCAATTTCATTGTAGTAGATAGAGTATACATTCCTATGCATGTTTAGTTGTATGTTAAGAAGAAAAACCCATTTTTCACCTTAACGAGTATAATTTTATACATGATACATAGGACGAGTTCAAGGTTTCTATGAGTGAGTCACACGATGTGGCTCCGGTGATTGAGGCGGTTTTGACAAGGTTTCCTCCTGGTTTTCCCTTCATAACTGGGAAGGAGCAGTGTGAAATGGACAATCCGTTGTCATATAAGTGAAATACCCTTGAGTATCAAACAAATCAAGGTTTCCATGAAATGATTATTCACTCTGGTTCAATGAGGACTACTGATTAAAACTGATCAACCCTCTAATGTTTAAGATCTGTCAATAAAAACATTTTCATTGTATAGAACTCCCACAGCTACTATTGAACTAAACAACTTCCCAAATATTTATTAAGTTGGAGTTAAATGTCAAAATCCAGTAAGATGACTGGGCATTGTAGTCTAGGTGGGAAAACACATCAATGAAATATGTCACACTATCTTATAATACAGCATTGGGTGAATTTATTAGTCTTTTCCTTTTGGGATAGATTAAAAAGTATACCTTTCAGGGTCTGAACAAAACAGGTGTTCTGTGTGCATAAGTCCATATAAAATTTCACCTGTCGTCAGGTAACCGGAGTAATTACACACACAACCTATCCCTTTTTAATATAGTCAATCCACTGTTACATTGAAATCCCATTATTCTCTAAGAAGCCTCATGTTCAATGATTTCTCTTATCTGCCCCTGTATCTCTGTTCTTGTCACTGCATCGAGATAACAGTGGTAGGTAACAGCATTAATACTTAATAAGCCCTGATTGTAACACCTTAGAATTGTATCTCTATTCCTGACCTGGTAGATGACTGAAATCAGTCAACAGGAAATAATAAGGAGTAATAACAACAATTATGTCACAGTTTTGCATATATTAATGTAAATATATTCATAGAGACCACAGAATTATCTTTACAAATGCTAAACTCCCCATGAATCCAGATAAGTCAAGTTGCTTTGATTTGGTTAGATTCTATACATGCACGCTGCTTCAAATGTAGACTTTACAAATCACATTTCAGCTCAGATATTCACATTTAGAACAACTTATTGAATTGTCGTCAATACTTCATGAATTAATTAAGTTACATGAAATACACTATAATTAATCTGTGTTTCATAAGAATGCACCTATCCAATTATTGCAATAGGTGTTATTTTGTGGTCGTGGCTGAGTGGATAGTGTTTCTGACTATACTGACCCTCCTTCAATGTATCATTTACATGTTTGAACCCCGGAGTTGACCTGATATACTCCTCAATTATATCAGCGAGCGATGTGAAATAAATAAAATTCACGGGAGTACAACATCACACCCTAATCAAACAAAGAATGTTTCACTATTAAAACTGATACACACTATTCCTGACTATTGGTGATTGTTTGTTGGGGTATAATCTTACAGTCAAGAGTTCACTTAAATATGGCAACCACCAAAATCCAAGAGGAAATCTCAATTCTGGAGTCCACTCATTAACCTTTAGCCCACTGGGGGAATACTAGCCCACTACAGGAAATCAAGTTTGAACAGTTTTTCAAATTATGTAATTGTTTACATAATTCTGGGGCTGGTTGTTCAGAGCATTATTAAAAGTAGATTACATCACTGAAAGTCTATCTTTAATCCACTATTAGTGATTAAACTTGGTGGTAGACACTAACCTAATCCTCTTTCAAGCAACTAGCCCAAGATTGACGTAGGTCAGTCATAACTCAAAATTAAGACCAATTTAAAAATAAAATGTCGACACGAAAATAACTAGTTGCAAATGTCTGTATGGGTATTTTGCATTGTATCTTTAAATGAATCCATATAAACAGCATAGACAACCGATAATACATGTATACACAATAAAGTATACAAATTATTTAAAACACAGTTAACAAGGAGCAATCACAAGCTATACAGTGAAATAACCAAGAAATTAGTTAATTGAAATGTCTTTCTACAGCAAAAGTTCTACTCTTAAACCTTCAAACAGGGGAATGAAACGGGAAAGTTGACAATCAAATTTTGTGCTACATACTCAGCTCGAAGAAACTCAGGAAATGGGGGTCCTTGAAACACAATATGTAGACAAATCTCTATCAAGGTATTACCATAACACTTAAGTATGAATATGAGTTTAACAGCGAGCCAGAAGGAAATCTTACAGAAAGCACCCTGCAATATCAGGAGTTACCAGATGTTTTCCTTAAATACACCCATCAATTGATAGAAGTAAATAGAGAGAATTT
>JARFOD010041481.1:0-10237 GCA_031763545.1 Mopalia muscosa | reverse complement strand
TATTTACTCAAAGCGGTCAATTGCATTTACGTCAAAGAAGCCATTATTACCTGGTCAATCAAAGTTCAAAGTGACTAATTGATATTTTGTCTGCAACATTTTCATGATTCCTTAATGGAGATATCATGTTCAGTTCAAGGAGTTTATTGATTATAAACAATCCACAGGGCATTGTTCTCAATGAACCATCACCTAAAACATGCCTGCAAGAGTAGTGGGCCTTAGATAAAGCTCTGTAGATGCCAAAAGAGGTATACAAAAAAAAAAATTTGGCCACATATAATGAAAAGTAATAGCTTGATAACAAAAAAATATGGATCCATAAAGTTATGTTTCATAAGGTTTTACTTTCACCACATGCATCTCAACAATTGTTTTTACAAAAGATCTGAGTATATTTGGACCTGATGCAACCTTAGGAGACATTCAATCATTATTAAGGAGAAGATGTTACAACACTCAAAACATAAAATAAAAACTATAATATGAGTTGATTAGCCTTATTTGAGGTAAACATAAATGTCCAAACAATCAAACAAAAAATCACCCACAAAAAATATATTAAAAAGTGAATGCATTTAATTTAAGGAAAGTAATTAAAAGTATGGACTTTCTTTCACAAGGTAAAAACTAGGCAAGGAGCTTGTGTTTAAATTTATTTACTTTCATTTCTATTAATTTGCAGCATGTCATCTCCCTGTGCTTATATTGGTTTCAAGCCATTCTTAATGTTATCACACATTATGACATACAATAGAAGGAAACTTCTCACAGCAACAATGGCAGGTAAACTATGACAAATACAACAAAATATTTTAATATACAGTGTATTTAAACGTCCTGTAATAACACAGGGTGTGTCCACCCATGGGGAACTCTCACTAAAGAGTAAAGCCACATAAACACAGCTCAAGGTTTTGCTGTGATGTAATATGATTGTTGCTCCAGTCAGTGCTTAATAAAGGCAGTATGATTTAATCTAGAAAGTCACCCAGTATGATAATTTTAACATGTATACACAGGGGGCAAGGGTATATACGTGATTGATTGATTCATTCATTGGTGTATTACAGTATGCTGTGCTGAAGGGTATTTCACCTATATGACAGCGATGTATTCCATAATGTTGGAAAGTTAATTTTCCTCCAGTTCCAAGTACATTTAAAGACAGCATTGCTACTCTTCAGACAAACTGACCGTAGCCAGAGGGCCATGTAACATTGAACAATTTGATCAAATTTAAATCTCTCACCATCGGTGCTCAGACCAGGACTTGCTGTGAATTTTGCGACGTCCACGATTTTGACAGCGAACTGTCGCTCTGTCTCTTTGTGCACACATCGTCTAACAACACTGAATGGACCCCTGAAAGAAAACAAAATGTTGTAAATTTATTAATGGATAAAAATCAGAAGTTAAACAAAGAACAAAATTTTAAGACACTGTTTCTTTGTGCACACAACAGCTAACAAAACTGAATGGACCTCTGAAGGAAAACTATCTTTTTATTTATTGATAATCAAAGGACAAGGTTTCAAGATACTGTTCCATTGGATGAATTCTGGTTTACAAAATGTGTTTGTACACCCTGACACCTCAAATGGTAGCATGTAAGGACAGTGGTTGAAATGTTGCCTGTCTACCTGTCATTTCACAAGCGACAGGTTATTTTTGAAAGAGAATTATTATTTTTTTATATTCTGTGTGAGTTGATAAAAAAAATGATTATGATAAAATATTGTTTGCTGTATAAGTCTCCAGAATGATGTTTCAAACATTGAGGTTTTCATATTGGTATAAAATAATAAATATGATCCTTAATTCGCATATAAGTGACCCTAGACCCTATTTTACTTTACTCACAAAAGGACAGGTAAAAGTGGACAGGTAGAAAACTTTACTACCTGTCTCCTAGGACAGGGGAACATTTTAAAACATTTCAACCCCTGTAGGGAACACTATATTCACATCAATTAATAAGGAAAACAAACTGAAACGTAATTAATAACAGAAATTGAAATGTACCAAAAGAGAAATACAGAAGTACACGTACATCAAAAATTTTAATTCTGCTGTACATGTATTGCAAGGAAAATGTTTTTCACAGAAAGATCATGTTGTAACCGCTCATATAATAGTGGTCATATAATAGTATACAAGAGTACATGTCTTTAAAGGGCTACTTTTTTTCATTGTCTATTTCCAGGACATTAAAACATTGTGATTCACATTATCAAAAATTATAAGCGTTAATTTTTATTTTGTGCTTATCAATTATTCATGAGAGATAATAAAGTTGTTGAAATTTTAGTTTTCTCTTGTTTTCATCAAAGTTCAACTTTCTACTTTATATTGAATTGTCATACTTTGTTATAAGCATAAGATCTTACCTAAATAAAGGATACGACAACCAGAAATTACTATATTTATAAATACTAAAGCCTTCTTGAATATAAATTGTAAATGTTTTGAAGTGAAACCAAATAAATACAAGAGCCTCTATACAACCTGCTGTAGTAATCGTAAGTTCCCAGAAGAACAGAACCGTCCATTTTTGACAGCATGTTTTACCGACACAATATACAGGTATATACCTACTGAACTGAGGAGTTAAAGGTTATTCCAGTCGTAAGACAATATGGTAGACAGCTACAACAACAACACACTGGGTTTTCATTTCCAACAATACACATACCCGAGGAAATTTTTTAGATGAGTGACACAGGAGCATTCTGGGATTGTTAGCAGGTGTGCCATTTCCTCTGTAGACGTCAGAAGTTAGTTCAGACATTGGCTAGACGCTACCAACTGCAGAACTCATTTGTGTTAGTAAGAAGAACAGATAGCACATGTAATTTTAGATTGACCAGACAAAGTGGTTCACTGATACTCTACTTGTACAACTGATGATTCTTACATCACTTGTGATACGAGAGTCTTTAGTTCTACAACAGATGCTGGAGATGAGCAGTCAGCAAAACTGATATCAAAGAAAAGATCTTAGGTAATTCCTCTGCACTTGGGTGAAAGATCTTGGGTAATTCTACCACACTGAGGCAAAAGATCTTAGGTAATTCTACTGCACTGAGGCAAAAGATCTTAGGTAATTCCTATGCACTTGAGTGAAAAATCTTAGGTAATTCCTCTTCACTTGGGTGAAAGATCTTAGGTAATTCCTCTACACTTGGGTGAAAGATCTTAGGTAATTCCTCTGCACTAAGGTAAAATATCTTAGATAATTCTACTGCACCTAGGTAAATGATCTTAGGTAATTCTACTGCACCTAGGTAAATGATCTTAGGTAATTCTATTGCACTAAGGCAAAAAATCTTAGGTAATTCTTCTTCACTAAGGTAAAAGATCTTAGGTAATTATACTGCACTTAGGTAAAAGATCTTAGGTAATTATACTGCACTTAGGTAAAAGATCTTAGGTAATTCTACTGCACTAAGGCAAAAGATCTTAGGTAATTCCTATGCACTAAGGTAAAAGATCTTAGGTAATAATACTGCACTTAGGTAAAAGGTCTTAGGTCATTCTACTGCACTAAGGCAAAAGATCTTAGGTAATTCCTCCTCACTTAGGTGAAAGATCTTAGGTAATTCTTCTGCACTAGGGCAAAAGATCTTAGGTAATTCTACGGCACTTTGCTGAAGTCTGTGGTATCACAAAAAAGCTTGGAATCACAATACATGTTAACTGAATAAACATTAATAATCCTTAACAAAATGTCTGGTACTTCATGATAGAGGTCATCCCTTATCAAACAAAATGAAGTGTAATCCATTAAATTCCATCAAAGAAGGTCAAGGTTCAGAAAGTTTTCTGCCAGAAACAAATAGTTAGTTCTGTACTAAAATAACTCTTCCACCATATGATTTCAAATGTCTACATACCAGTGTTTCTTTTGCAATGAGGCAGAGTTTTTTTTACACACACTTGTCTACAAACTGTGTGATTAGCAAGAAATTCATCATCGAGCTCCACATACATTTTCTTTAAGAATATCTCACTACCACCTTAACTTTGACACCAGGTACAGTTGTAGAAAAAAAGGTACAGTTGTAATAATACACTTGCCAGAACATAAAGAATACAGCATGGTTTAAAACAGATAATTCGCAGAGAAACATCCCTCAAATTCTCAAAATTCTTGAAGCAGTTATTATTGTGCAATTATTTTCCCCTTCCACAGACAACTAACAGCTCCCAGTCAAAAGGTAATAAACAGATATTGCAGCCAGTAGAAATCATCATGAAATGGCCGGGAAAATTCATTACAAATTCTTTCAAAAAACAATGTTGAAAAGATGCTGTATCATTGGTGCTACTCTTGTAGTAGGCCAGTGTATATATTAAAACATCCCATCAGGTACTTGTTGAGCTATACCACACCCCTACACCAGCTGTAACAGTCTGACATAACCTCCACTTATTGTAGTCCGCTTTTACCACTTTGATGATAATGGCAACCATTGCTAGGCATATATGTGTATTTAACCTTCATTCGATAGAAATTCACTTCTCCTAACTGTTATCACTATATAAAAACACAATTTATCTTTACTTTGCTACAGGTATGTGTAGGCTGCACTAATAGAAATAAATATACACCATTTTGTGAATATTACAACCCAATGTCAGTTTATCGTCCCTTTCTCAGAGTAGTTGGCAGTTGTTAGCAGGAAATGAATGTAGGTAGTATTATTTCAGATCCTCTGTGTCTTTGACTGGAGAGCTCTGAATCTGTCAGACAAAGCTGGACATTTCTTTCTCTACAGTTTTCCTGATATTCAAAATCCTCAGGCTTTAGACATAAACCTGGTAATGTCAGACAAAGCTGGACATTCCTCCTTATCTACATTTACTCTGAATTTCTAAGGTTTGACCACAAAGTAAGAATATATTTTTCAGTTAATTTTCTCTTCATTTTAAACTGAAGATATTGAACAGAAATTCTTCAGAATACCATTATGGTATTTATCTTGTTAGTATTCCTCCCTCAAAAGTAAAATATCTTTGTCCTAAGAATGTAGATAAGTTTGGTCAGAGAAACAGGTGAATGGACCGTGTAATCCTGTCCAATTCCAAATTCTTGGCACTGTCTAAAAACACCAAACTTACAAAACAAGCTAAATAAACAGTACTGACAACGTATTCAGATTTTATTAACACATATATATGGAAATGTCAATAATAAAACTGCAACAAAATGATGATTTCAAGTATTATTAGATTGTCATCCAGTATTTTTTTCTACATAAATGTAACTTGTCAACAACAACTAAATTCCAAATGCCAGACATTTTCCATGAATATCACTAATATTTTTGTTGTGTTTTGTCTATAGTTGTAGTTTATGGATTATAATGGGACTTAAAACTGGACTAAAACCCAAACTTTATGAAATCATGCAGTCTTTTTATGTTTATTTGTTGTTTGGGGATATCTTTTTCACATGACAGAGAGTCAACCAAATTATTGAACAAAATGACCTCTGACATCAGTGGCAAAAACAACTATGACCAATTCATGAGCACCAGTTCACACTCACACCTCCACTTGAACTCTTACACAGGTAAATGCAGAATGTGTTTAACATTAGGGGTGTAATTATTCACCGATATATTGATACTTATCGATACAGATGCCCAGGCCAAACAAGAATGTGTTACTTGGACGTTTTTAACTTTACACCAATTTTCTTATTTGTTTCAATGTGACTAATTTGTGAAGTTTGGACACCAAACTTACCATTTGTAAGATGAATATTTAATAGTTTTCTGTTGGAAAACAGTTGTCTCAAATAGAAAGGCATTTTGCTTATTTCCCATCAAAATCCGTTGCCTTTCATAATTTTTTTATGATACATGTAAGCCTATGTGATTTTATTTAAAACATTTAAAAGTAAATTATTATAATTGCAAATAATATTATTATTTTTAATGTGGTGTTTTTCCTCAGTGATAAAATGATGTTAAACCCTATACATGGTTTTTGTACCTTTTTTTGTTGTTGTATTTTCTGTTTATATTTTCAAACAATCCTTCAGGCGCATGCATTTCTGTCATTTCATTCACCTTTAAAACTATTGTAAATTAACAACAAAGATTTTCTATTTTAGTTTGAGTTTTTTTTAGAATGAATATGATTTATCAGTTCACTTAAGTCAGCAAGATGGAGTTGGAAACTGAAAAGTATTAATCTCAAGTATTAAACTCAGTGTATAGAGGTATCCTCGATCGTATTGGGATTGCATATGGAGATACCTATGGAACCATGGGATTTGTCAAGATACTCAGACCTATATAACATAACCGTGGGATTTGTCAAGATACTCAGACCTATATAACATAACCGTGGGATTTCTCAAGATACTCAGACCTATATAACATAACCGTGGGATTTATCAAGACACTAAGACCTATATAACATAACCGTGGGATTTATCAAGATACTCAGACCTATATAACATATGTGCACAATCAGTCTTCTACAGATACAAACTTAACATTGTGCTCACACGAGGAGCAACAAAGTTTTCCAAAGCCGGTTTCTCTTCCAAACCCTCCAGGCCCAGAGTAACTGAGACTAAATGTATGTACATGTACATTAACAAGATAATTCCTGGAAGGTTTTGATAACATGCATGAATTTTAAACAGGCAAGGTATCATTTATGGCTTTATTAATTAGTTCTAATCCTTCCTCAACTTCCTCAAATGATAACCATGATAACAAGCATGTAAAGCCTTACAAGTAGTCCAGATAAAATTTATGTTTGAAATATGCAACAGAAAGAAATCGATATGTATACTAATCAGATGGAAGCCAGACATCGTTCTATTTTCACTTTATCACAGGTGAGTCTTCTGGATTTATTGTTAAGCAACCATTTCTAGCCATAGTTTGAATCATTTCACCTTTAACTCAAAGAAACTCAAAAGGATGCCTGAATGTCTCTAATGTTCTCACCCTAACTCAAAGAAACTCAAAAGGTTGCCTGAATGTCTTTAATGTTCTAACCCTAACTCAAAGAAACTCAAAAGGTTGCCTGAATGTCTCTAATGTTCTAACCCTAACTCAAAGAAACTCAAAAGGATGCCTGAATGTCTCTAATGTTCTAACCCTAACTCAAAGAAAATTAAAAGGATGCCTGAATGTCTTTAATGTTCTAACCCTAACTCAAAGAAAATTAAAAGGATGCCTGAATGTCTTCAATGTTCTAACCCTAAAACTCACAGAAACTCAAAAGGGTGCCTGAATGTCTTACATGTTCTAACCCTAAAACTCACAGAAACTCAAAAGGGTGCCTGAATGTCTTACATGTTCTAACCCTAAATCTCATAGAAACTGAAAAGGATGCATGAATGTCTCTAATGTTGTAACCCTAACTCATAGAAACTCAAAAGGATGCTTTAATGTCTCTAATGTTGTAACCCTAACTCATAGAAACTCAAAAGGATGCCTGAATGTCTCTAATGTGCAGGTCTATTGATGACTAAATAGCCCCTCCAACCAATGACATTTGCTACTGATCAAAAAACACATTCCCAGAGAATCGCCTACAGATATTCCATGGACTGACATTTTTTTAAATTTTATCCTCCTGTAATACACAGTAAAAAAGACAGTGTCACAGTTAGCACATACTCTATTATTAATCCAGAATAATATATTCCCAAGAAACAAACAGTGCTATAACAGCACCATAACACTGAACTGGAATGACTTGTCTGTCATCTGGAATTCCTCAATCAGCTCTTATTAAATCCTCATAACACACATATTGAACAAATCCTTTTTTCTGATTGGACAAACCTCCATGTATATTCCATTGTTAATGAATTAGCTGGTTATATATTGAATTAGGTGGTTGCACTCCATACGGTATTCCTTTTAAACCAAACCACTAAGATAATGATTTCGTGAGAATTCTTCAAGGTGAACAAATTTTCGTGGATAGCTTATTCACTCCTCAATTGAATGTTGAGAAAATTCCATCAAGAATTATAAACTGAAGTATACATTTAGCAGACAGCGAAGCATCACAAGACTTCCATGTACAGAGATTAATATGGCTAGCTATTTGATCACGATTAAGGTGTATAACTGAAATTCCTAAATAGGCATTCATCATGATCAATTCCTGCTTATTGAAAAAGTGAAAAATATCCCAGCGTACTTTATAGCATTAGAAACAAACATGCTTGCCAAGCTGTTTATTGGTGTTGATATTTTCTCTATCCTTTAAGTACACAGCTCATTTTCTGCCAAACTGAGGTACAAATGTTCTCAGAGTCTTTCAATTTCATCAAATTAACCAAGTCAGCTAATGAATCATGTTAACTTTTTCTGATTTCCACTTCATCATCTATTGGGATGATAAAGAATTTCCTTGTAAGTTCACAGTTAACAAATTAGACAGTGTAACTACAGAAAGCATGGGTGCAAATCCACTTCTAGGTTCTGTGTGTATCTATGAAGTCTGTGTAGATAGAGAGGGTAGGCCAGCACATACCCCCTGCAGCTTGGCACACAGACCAATGCAATACTTCTCAAACAACTTAATCCCATTAAGCCCTTGGATACAAGCTATTAATCTTATAACTTCAATTGCACTAAATCTACAGTAATATTGTCATTTTTTACACCCACTAAAGCCCCTTCAGACAGAAATTTCTACTCCCCAATATAGCCCCAACTATATGTTTTTCCTCACACCAGATTTCTATTCTCGCTTGGTTATTGCCAATTTCATAACTCAAAAGAACAATACTGATAAGAAAACATGGAGAAAAAGTGCTGCTCCAATGAAATATCTCTCAGAACAGATCCTTCATTTTAGCCTATCTGAAACCCAGAGATTTCACCCCAATTTTCAGCACAATGTTGATTGACATGAAATCTACAATTTTTCAGACAAACTCAGCAGGCTTCCGTCTTTATTGGAACACAGATATTTGTAATTGGAGGTTTTGTACATTTGCAGACAACTGCTCCATGAATTACTGATCAATTTCTCTGAAGGAAAATCAATTTGAAGACAAAATCTTCTGATGAAATTCCCCCCAAAAATCAAGGTGAATAAAGCATTACCATTTATTATGATAGCTGCATGCACAACTAATTGGAAAAAACAGTGTTAATGTAAAGGGTGCTTTCATATTATTATCCTTTCATTAAATATGGAGGTAAAGCAAACAATCTATTGAGAAATGATGGTTATTAACAAAACTCTCTCCTTTGTTAAAGATCAGCAACAGATTTCTGAGTTAATATAATGTAAATATCTATTTTGTATTATTATTTTGAATAACTGCTTCACAGATTCATATTGTCCTTAAGTAAGTAGCCATTTACATCATCCCCAAACTTTAAAATTAATGTTATTATTGGGAAACACAATCTTTGGTGGAATGAGAAGAAGTTTGGAAATAGAACCAAACACCCTTACAATACAGCCCTTATAATACCTACAGTTCATGTCTACAGGTAGACCATTTAGTGAGACACATAATGAAACCTTTATTTACTTTAACTAAGGCAGTTAAAATGGTAATATCAGCTGCAAAACAATGATAACCCTTTACACCCTAGACTCTCTAATAAAACACACATTTCCAAATTGTATTGACTGCATGAGTTTAACCAGGTTAAACTGCTGGTAAGTTAGATTCTCCAAATATTTTGTAAATTTTAGTTACCTCTAGATTGTATTAATAGAACCAAACTATCAATCTAACATAATCTTTTTCATCCAAAGAAAATCTTTCTGCAAGGTGGAATTTTAGTAGAATAAACAGGGTAACACAACATATTGAAGTAGGGGAATCCTGATTATTGCTTTCATTTGTGTTAACATCATATTCAAAAATACTTCACCCACCCATCGGCGTGCCAGCCCAATGGATGTAGGAAGCCTCCTGACGATACCACTGGCAACATTCAATGACAAGATGTAAGAAAACAAGCTGAGAAGCTAGCAGGTCCACCACTAGAGCCTTTTTTTTTAATATATGCTCATAATCCCAGTCAAATCACCTTTTCCTACTTTTGTTTGAGAACTATTTTTTTCTTCAAAGAACCAGAGTTAAAGTTATGGTGTTTATCACCATTTTGATGTGATATGCAATGTTGGCCATATTTGTTGTGAAATCTAGTGAAATACAACCACATCTATGGTATTAACAGAAAAAGCAAAGTTTGAAGAATTAATACCTGAATTTGAGTGATGG
>JARFOD010041470.1:0-10237 GCA_031763545.1 Mopalia muscosa | reverse complement strand
CCGATCAGCGTACATTAGCACATAATGGAAGTTTGTTTATGGTGCCAATTGGCGTACATCAGCAGTGAAAGGGTTAATGACGCAGCTATAGTGATTCTACACTTGTTAAACTGTCAATGCACCTATTCGGTATTCAAAAATGACCAATACATGTCATGACACAATCTGAAAGACTAGAACCCACTTTACCATTTTTTAAATAAAATACAAATTATTGCCTGCAGAACCACTTCATGGTTAATCATGTCTTATTATTTATGGAAAGGTTTGTGCACCATCCCATTATGGTTCCATCACTATTTAGATGTTCATTGTTCAGAATTGTTCAAATTGTATCAGACAAGACAATCTAGTCTCAGTTTTTATACTCCTCTTTATCTTAGTGATATATAGATGGTCTGAGTACCAGGAGACATTTTATTATGAAACAAGGTGGCTCAGAATAAATGAAAAGTATTACTGCACTTCAGAAATATGATATCAGGGGAGATTATTCAAATCCCATTAATGACAGTATTTTATTAATTGCAATAAGAATTGAACATGCATCTTAACTTCACTGTGAAAACTAGGCATACTACATAACATCTGGGTCAGTGTAAAGCGTCCATAAGTATGATTAGCAACCACATAACAGAAAACAGTGTAGGTCCGAATTAAATATTGAATTCATTATGGTAGAAAAGTAAACAAATCTGCTTTACATTTCAGTCAATATCTTTACTCTCAATCCTGGCAATAAACTATATATAATTAAGATGACTGATAGAGATGGTAAAGCATTAGGTCTGCCATGCTTGTTTGGAACTTTGCAGATTACATTTGCAAGTTATAATAAAAAGTAGTTTGTTGAACTTGATTCATATAAATGAACAGAAATGGACCTATGAGGGTGTTGTAAAGTTCTATCTTACTGTTCCTAGTGTTATATGTGAAACGATTACTTCAGAGCTGTATTATAAGGGTATTCTGGTCTATTATGGGGGAAAAAATACTGCTTAAGTTTAATACAACTTCATTTAGCCACTGTGTTGTGTTTATTAATTTATTTTGTTTGTGTGATCTTATAGGAAACACATCTCCGTATCCTAAGGTATCCATGCAAGGCTCAGAGGACTTCTTTTACACTCCAAGGGAGACAGAGGGTAACATGGAGGTCTGCTATTTTAAGAATAAAAATAAAAATTTCCAACCATAGAATGATATATTATGTTTTTAATTATAATATGGTCAATGTTCAGAGGTAAAAAGAATTGTCTCAAGGGATAAATGTATTTGGTATGCCTATCATTAGATAAGGGGAGAGTGGTGTGATGTACGCCTTTTTCTTTTACCATTTGCTATTGGCATTTCCACACATACTGTATGCCAGTTAGGGACCGCACAAGTTCATTTTAATTATTAGAAATAGTCTTGGAGGTAATGGTTCAATAGTCTTTTATACTATTCCCTATGCTATACTATGTTTTGTGAAATTTGAAAGGATTGTTTTCAAACTTTTTAAGGAAGCAGTTAATTAGCAGTTTTGAGTAATTGTTGCTGTAGGCTGCCCAGAAGGTCATAGAAGAGAAGGAGGATGTAATAGATCCTGGTAGAGCCGAAAACTCCTCATCTCCATTTTCCTCTCCTCAAGATAACCCAGATTATCAGAGATTACCAGTGTTTTTCACTACACCAGGCTGTCTCCATACTCCTTATATACTGCACTGCGTGAAGATATTCCCCGGAATGACACTTATCATTGTTTGTCAGGTATGTTTTATCATGAAAAAATATCATAATCGTATTGTCACATGATTGGTTGTTTTGCGCACTTGAAGAATTTTAATTTGTGATTTTACATGTGAAGCAATGAACAGTCTGTAAATAACAACAGCACAATGAAGGCACATATCAGGTGCCCTTGTTGAGAAGAATTTTGGTATATATGGCCCTATTTCTATATTTGTATTTTTTGCGTCTCAGAAGCCATCATTACAGAGCATATGAGAAAAGTGTATAAACAATGATCATGATCTATAAAACTACTTTATCTATATATTAGAATGTTTTTAAAAACCAGGTATATCTCATACATACCCCATTGTCAGCCAGGCTAGAAATTTTAAAATATGTTTTTAATCTTCTCAGCAGAAAATATTTTTTAATCTTTGCGCAATTTCATCCATCTCAATAAGTAAACCTAATAATATTGAGTCCGATTGGACCAATAATTGCAGGCTGCAGAAACCGGCTTTTGAGTTTGATATATCGTCAAAAATGTCAATGTTTTTAGAGATTTGTTGTACAATCAAAATCCCAAACACTTAGTTTATCAATTTTAAATTGCAGCCATCTACTTCAAACAGTGATGAAAAATTGAATGAATTATTTGGGTTGGTGTAGACAAGCCCAACATCCCCCCTTCCCCTATACCATTGCACATGTCATACAAGTAATTCTTTTTTCCAATTATACATCATATAAGTTTGACATCCTTTGTATTGTCTTGGAATCATGATTATGCAGCATTTTGTTCATAGCTTTTTAAAACTAAGTGAAGGAAAAGAAAAGTGCTGCGTCAGTCCTACTAATATTTGTATGTCTTTTTCGTTGAAAATAATCTAGTACCTCAACCATAACTTGTAAAAAAAATTGTGAAAAGGCTTTATCTGCATAATATATCGACTATAACTTCAGAATAAGTTAACTATTCTACCACTGACCTCAAAACCCTCAAATTGATTGGTAAACTTCAAACTTGGAAGGGCCTGTGACCGTAGTTTAGTGGTAGTGTGTTAGTTTACTAAATTGAACCTGCTCCGATATACCGTTCCCTGGATCAAGCCTGCCTGTTGACCATTAGGTATATGAGCTAGTCACATGTTGTGGCTCCGGCAATCTGGGGGGTGGTTTTCCACCGTAATAATGCTGGGTCAGTGTGATATGGACAATCCTTCATCATATTAGTGCAATACCCTTAAGCACGACATTAAACCCCAATCAAAAAACAAAATCAAACTTGGAATATAGCGCTTTCTCCTGTTCTCCTCCTTCGACAAATTCTGTAACACAGTATGGTTGTCATTGTGTATCTATATGTGGTGCGAACACTAACTCGAAAACATCACAAATTAACATCAGGCTCAGAATATATGCTTCTCCTGTTAAGACTTCAGATGGCATTGCATTTCTTCAAATTGCAAAAACAATGTGGCAGCGATTGCCTAATTTTGTGTTTAGTTGCAAATATTAACATTGAAAAAATCTGGAATGTCCTTTCCACCTGTTAAGATAATTAATGTGATGCATTTCTCAAAATTATTATTTTTTTTTACAATTTTCAAAGTTACTTCCAACTACAGTATCATTAGTTGTTATGACTCCTCACATATTTCAGTCCGCAAAGGCAAGTCATAGTGTTACAATCTGTAGAACACTGAACCTTCTAAAAGAGGTCTTAGCAGGAAAATCAAGTAAAGTGATAAAGGAACGTGGGGGAGAAGTTTTTGATGTGCTAGATTCTACAATTACCAAAGTCCTTGGTCTGCTGAAAAAGGTAAGAAAAGTCCAAAATAGATAGATAATGTATATTATGTTATAGGTAATATACAAAATTAAAGTACAAAAAAGGGGATAATTGTTACAAAAATAAATCATATAATTGACTCTTTGCATTGTGTTTGTTTAATGTGTTGAGGAATTTTATTTTAATATACTTCTCAAATCCCATTGAATAAATATTGTTAACGGACTGGCAACGAGATACAATTTTAAGGGCATGGATATAAAGTCTCAGCAAGGTGGATTTATTATAAGACACCTTTAACAGCAATATATTGAGAGTGCCTTGTCGAGAAGAGGTTACATGATGCAAACTGGATCTTTGTTAATGAAAGCAACAGCTAGCTATTGGAGAGCTCTTCTGGTTATGTCATTGGTCATTTGGAGGGAGTTTACCTGGTGCTGAGCTGAGGGGCAGCATAAAGCCGATCTTTTGCAATCTATTTGTATTGCATCATGGGATTGTCCTTTCTTATCTTGATTTGTTGCTAGTGGCGTCAATTTTTTTTTTTTCTTCAAAATTTCACCCATTGGGCTAGCATGCCTTTATGTGAGTGAAATAATCTTAAGTGCAATGTTAAACCCCTATCAAACAGACAAACAAACAAAGAAAATCTGTTGCTGTCAGACCCAAAAGTCTTGTTGTTTGGTGTCAGTGACGTCACAACGATGGTTTCTTTTACTGTTCAAAAGATTGGAATAACCTGATGTGCGATGTAAAACCCCAATCTAACAGACAAGCTATGAAATTCAGGCCCACTAAGGCTAAGGGCAGTTTGTTTGAAGAATAGCAATACTGTCTTTATTTAGAACTGGAGGAAAACAAAACTTTCCAACATTATGGAAAGGCTTCACATCTTGGTTGTGCTAGTGTCAATTATTGTTGGACTAAACTGCCCTCATATCAGTAAAATACCCTAAAGCAGGGCGTAAAATGCCAATCAATCAATCAATCAATCAATCAAAGAAAATTTAAAATACTTCTGTTGACAGTTTCAGTTGGACAGGTTACACAGAGATATCAAACAGAGATGGTCAGATTGTAAACAAAAGGACATAGATACTTACATTATAGAGAAGGCAAGGACTGATATACCCCCGAAGTAAGATTACAATTATATCGGTTCTTTATCCGCCTATCTATATAAGCATCAACAACTTTATAAAGGTCTGAAGAAACATCATGACATGTTACAAATTTTTTTGTTTTGCTATGGCACAATTTATATTAATGAAACATCTTTTTAGCATGGCCATTATTATCATGTTTGTATTTTAAATAAAATCATGCATTTTATTTTTATCTCACTGAGGGGAGAGCAGCTATTAAAGATTGTTGATCTCTATTTATGTTTAAGGCTGGAAGCACCTCTTGTTAACATGCACACAAAACTTAGAGAAGTGTTTCGTTTGATGTACCTGTCCCCACGTCAGGTGAGCGAAGCTGTACAAAAGGCTGTTATGGATTCACAGGACTTTATTGTCCAACAACTCATAGACTTCAAAGATTACCTAGCCGTCAAAGCTCAAAGAAATGTCACTATGACAACGTATCTTTTTATAAATATTATCCTTAGTTTGTACAAACTATCTGCAAAAAGAATAATGTATTTACATGTATATGTTAGGAGGAATGTAATGTAAGGTGGAAAATTCATTGGACCAAGTGGATCTGATATAAAGCAACTGCAACATTGAACAATCTTCTGCCAAATTAAGGGAAGACAAATTGTTACATGACCCCTTGTTTACTAGCTGTTAAGTGGTTACTAAAGTGGGAATGTACAGTGGAAATAAACATGACACTATTCTTTAACCAGTTGAAGCTATTTGGAAGATTACCCTGGTTTGGTTCACTTTATTTATGTTGATCGAATGTCTAACCAAATAACAGCTCCGTCTATGAACATAGCCAGTGAGGAACAACGTTCAAAACATGATGCTACCCAGTGGCTTAAAGACAAAGTAAGTTTTTCCATTTCTTTTTCACTTCTGTCACTTTGGGGTGATGGGGAGGGGTATTCCATTGACTGGTCCAGACTGTCTGACAGGACAGCTGCTCTTTGAGGAACACCAATAGACCACAACTGGATCTGCTGTTAATCTGATTATGGCCAATCAAACAAAATAATTTGTGTTTCTTTTTTAAGTGTTCACATTTTTTTTTTGGTAAAGGATTTATTTAATATCCATACATTTGTAGATTTCATTCCTCAATCTGCATTGCTGATCAGATATCACTGTATAAGTTTGAATCTGCTTTCCATTGTTACTACTGTCACCGTTCATTGCAACTTAATTATATGGTTTTTTGCTAAAAATAAAGGCTGCATCAATGCGATCTTAAAAAACAGTTATTGATAGATTATTGCACCGTATTTACTAATCTTAAGTGGTTGAAAATCCTGAAAGATTATTTTCGGTTTGAATAGGTATGGCAAATGGGTAGCTGGATACAGGGCAAACTGAACCAAGGGCATACAACTCTTACAGTGAGAGACGGAGATTTCCACTTTGGCTACTTCCTGTGGTTTGAGGATAGTTCTGTATGTATGAGTTATATACTATTATGTCTGCTAAACTGTTGGTCTAATAAAAACCTGTGAAGACTTGAATTTTATACTTTTTCAGCTAAATGCAAAAAGGGGTGTAAATCAGTCTCATTATTTTTCAGTTAATTTACTTAATTAAAATTAAGGCCATCTGATGTCCTCAATGTGTGCCCAAGTACTGTCTGACTTTTGCTGTTATGTGTGGATCATGTAAAGAGTAAATCAGTGGTGTTAAAGAAAAAAGAAGAAAAAAATCCCAAAACGACAGATATAAATCTTGTGTAGCACTACTAGATATATATTTATTAACATATTTTTCCAGGGTCATCCTTTAGCAGTACAACAGCCTTTTAAAGCGGAAACTGTTTCAATTCAGCCTGGTGTTATTGCTGGAAACTTCTATAAGTAAGTAAATTATACTTATAAAAGTTTCTATAAGTAAGTTAATTATACTGATAAAAGTTTCTATTAGTCACAACTTTGTTGGTGCCATAAATATTATTTAACACTATAAAATATTCTGACAAGTAACTGATGAAGATGACTGATTAGTAATTATTCCTATTTATGTTTTGTCATAATTTGAAGGTTCATGTTTTTTTGTATTTTAGTTTTTCTTTTATCTTGTAAAGATCTTGTACATTATGTGTTCTGTTTCTTTACATGTATCTGTGTTTTAGTTATTGGATGAATGAATTGTCTCTGATTGCAGACAGATGGCAAAAAGCTGCTTCCCTAATGGTATTGTAGGAGGAATTCATTGTTATGAGTTATTCACCATGCATGTTGGAATAGTACCCAGTCAGTTTATTGTGAACCACTGTCGGAGATTAGCCAGTGAATTATGGGAGAGCTCCAGTGAGGCATTCACGCCCATCAGTCTTCTCTGATATTTTTTTTACTGTTTTCTACACTAGTCAGGCCATTCCACCCTTTGGCAGATCTCGGCAATAAAAATGAGCTTTGCAAAAAGTTTATGGCAAGTCAAATTATACATTTTTCATCTAACCCATGGCATATTATTGAAATTAAGGATCTCTTCCAAACCCACTGTCTCTTTCTGGCATAGCTAGGGTAGTATGTTCATCATCCGATCTTACTTGGCACTGGAGCAACATTATTTTTTCTATGGTGCTAGGTTGGCAATTTGTTGTTTGAGAATACCTGTTTTCATATAAGTAAAATGTCCTCAACCATCCCACCATTGTCAGGGTAGAACCTTTAATACTAGGAGAGAGGATATGGCAGTTAGGACTGTTCACATTGTGAAATAAATTATGCGATGGAAAAGAACATGTCAATTGCAGTGTGTATATTGATTACCATTTTGTCAGTTTGTATTCTGATATCACAACATTGTGGCATACGTATTGGTTGTTTTTTTATGATGAAGAAAATTTATAAAAGTAAATTTCAAACAGGAATATTGTTAAAGGAAAAAATACATGGAAACCCTTTGCTCTGTCTTATATACTGTTACAAAGAAAACTATCGAGATTGTTGAAAGTATTTATATATATTTATATTCATGTTTATAAGTATCTTAATATCAAAATCTTTTAGAGTTTTCACACCTTTTTTGTACAGAATTTTTTAATATTTACATACATTTAATATTCATAATTTTAAAATAGAATTTTATAATAAAAAAATTGTGAATGATGTTAATGCATTTATTGTTTTCCTGCATGGTAAGAAATGGAGAAAGCGGATGACATTAGATTTTACATAAGTATTATTTATTGTGTATACAAGGGGTATATGTTCTTGCTAAAACAAGCACTAGTTTTGTACGATTAAGAGGTATTCATTGTGGGCAGCCATGTTAACTGTGGAAAATCTTTTGATACAATAAAGTTTTTTTTTTAATCTAAGCAATGGTAATTTGATAATTTATAACAATAAACGTCACACATAGCCACAGTAATTGTATATCATTTGGAAGCATTGTTTACTAACATTAAAATGGTAAAGGGCTAAATAAAACTGATAAATCCAATAAAAAGCTATGTTTCCACTTGGAATCTAATTCTGCATGTTAGGCTGCTGGGACGAACCATACATACAGATTTAAAGATGCTAATGATAGAAGTGTGCTTATAGAATTTGTTTCCAAATGTATACATGAATGTATAGTGACTGGGACAGAAAAGAACAAAAATGGTTTAAGACATAAAAACAGTTTAGAGGATGGAGTAGTCTAATGTTTGGCATCCACAAGGTTTCCGTTTTGATGGGTGCTAAAAGATGTTTGTCCAAAAAAAAATGACTGGGGCTGCCATTCCCTGGAAGCTCTAAAATTGACCAGTACAGATGTAGTGGAGAGTAGTTGAGGAATTTAATCTAAAAGTGTCTTCATTTCTTGAATCTTGTTATGGAAATAAATCCAGTCATCCCCAACATTTTTGGATTTGATGAAAATAAATTGTTCCATTGTAATTAGGATACTTTTCCCTGTGATTCAATTGCTAAACAGTGTGTATTTAATATATATGCAACAAGAACATTCAAGGGATAATATTCAGCTTTGATTGTTTGACCTCTAACCCGTTAAATTTCCAGTCATGTTAGTGGTGAGGAACTTTTTGTACAGAATGCAACACGCCCGCGGTCGTGGCTCAGAGGTAGCGAGTGCGCTTCCTGAACTGAACATGCTTCGATTTACCGTTCACGGGTTCGGGTCCCCTTCGACCAGCAGGTATATGAGCCAGTCACATGTTGTGGCTCTGGCAATCGCGGGGGTGGTTTTTACGAGGTGTCTTCCCGGTTTTCCACCGTAATAAGACTGTGTACAGTGTGAAGTGGACAATCCGTCGTCATATAAGTGAAATACCCTTAAATACGACACCAATCAAACAAACAGAATGTTATTTAAAACAGTTTTGTGGTGCGGTGGTGGATAGGAGTAGGATTTAAACCCATAGATCTCTCTACACAACTAGAGATAAAGCTAGGTCTTCTTCATGTCTCTGGAACTGGCATTTACAAAATTTGAGGCCTTTCTTAAGACATGTAGAAAGACATTTTACAACTGGCCATGGCATTTGATTTGGGTGTGCATACACACACCACATTTATTTATATGCTTTGAATCAGGTGGTTGGGAATTCGGATTGGCTTACTGCTCTCTGTAATGTCTTAATTTATGCCTCTTGTAATTGTCTTTTGGAGGTACTTCGGGTGGTGTTCCTTCAAGTTCATACCTTAATGGGGGTTTCTTTATGTTCATTCCTTTTGCTGGCACACAGTTATAGGAGTGAAATACCTATCAAACAATGGGATATCATCTGGTAAATCATATCTCCTAATAACCTGATGCAAAAATGACTATATATATAAACTGAAGCTGTTCACTGCCATGGGCATGGCCAATCATCTTGCTATTTTTATTCAACAAGCGGTTGATGGTTCGATTTTAATTACACCTTCATCAATTCTCTTTAAGTTTGTGATGGCAATAAACTCGAACAGTTGAAAGCCACAATAACTCGAGTGTAGCCCTGTTGGGAAATTAACGTTTCTCCGATGGTAAATATAGACAGTATAACTGATTGGAACATGAAGTCCATAACCAGAGGGTTTTCATAATTCGGGGATGTGCTTTAGCTAAGTTGGATATTCTTTGGACCTGGAACCAATTCAATGAACTACTCAAATGGTTGACACCGCTATTTGACACACAGGTAAAATATCATGGGATGGTATTATCGAGGTTTGAGTCACCTTTCTTCATTTAAATAAAATACATGTACCTATGAGCATGATGTATGCACCAACTTAGAACAGTTGCAGAAAGGAGTGGTTATGCCAAAAGACCAATCCATGGTTAAATACCTGTACCCTTCATGAATTTGAACTTAAATGATTTGGGTGAATCTCAACGTTATACTTAAGCCCCATTCTAGTAAGAGTGGGGACATATAGGTTTCACTTTTTCTGTCCATGTGTCCAAGAAGCTTGTCCGGCCGGTATCTTGATTACTATTTCACTTAGGCTTTTGAAAGTTGCATAATGCATTCTTCTATGTACGCCGATGTGCAACGTAGAAAAAAATCATGAAATTATGCAATTTTCCCCATAAATTATGCAAATTTGCTCTTTGCCTGGGAAGCTTGTTCAGGCTGTATCTTGATTACTTTTTC
>JARFOD010041459.1:0-10238 GCA_031763545.1 Mopalia muscosa | reverse complement strand
TACATACATACATACATACGGACGTACGTACGTACGTACTTTCGTTCGTTCGTTCGTTCGTTCGTTCGTTCGTTGGTTCGTTCGTTCGTTCGTTGGTTCGTTCGTTCGTTCGTCCATTCATTCATTCGTCGATTTATTCATCGACGTATGTACGTACGTACGTATGTTCATACGTTCATTCTTTCATCCATTCATTCATTCATTCGTGGATTCATTCATTCATTCATTCATTCATTCATTCATTCATTCATTCATTCATTCATTCGTTCGTCGATTCATTCATTCATATATTCATTCATATATTCATTCATTCATATAGAAAAACTGGATTTGAAGACACTCACCAAGGTGATTTTGGGCGTTAAATTGATTAACGACTGTCAGGCCCTGTCTATCTCGCCATAACAGATTATTTTCTGGAAACGGACCCTAGAAAGATAAATGCAAACACTATCAGCTTGTGACATGCTCATTCCTGCCATCATCGCCTTCATTTGCTAAATAATTAGAGTACTGTTTCTAAATAGTGGTGCATTATTTATTCTTCGTAAGTTCTTTTGAATGCTTTGCTTGTATAAATTTAATGGTCGTTAAATAAAACGAAAATGTTGGTGTGTAAACACATTTGGCTGGCTGACTAACTTATTAGTGTTTATTACTGGGTTTAAGGGTACTTTCCTTATATGAATTACAAGTACGCCCTAAAGACGAAATCTATCACGACGATTAAATATATAACGTTACGATGTGCTAAGAAACCATTGTTGAGTAAAGACGTTATGCCAGTGCTTGAAACATACTGGTACAGACATTTGATACTAGCACCATGTATCGGCTGAGAAAAACTGAATACCCATCCAAATCTTGGCACATCGGCCATAGACTATTTCAGATAACAAAATATTCCAGAACTAGTAATATACACAAAGCAAGAATACTCTAGAAACATTTCAACATATCACAAATATGCCACACAACTGAATATACCAGAAACTGAATATACCAGACACCAGAATATAGTTAAAACTGAATATGCCAGAAAGTGAGTATACCAGAAACTGAAAATACCAGAAACTGAAAATACCAGAAACTGAAAATACCAGAAACTGAAAGTACTAGAAACTGAAAATACCAGAAACTGAAAGTACTAGAAACTGAATATACCACAAACTGAATATACCACAAACTGAATATACCACAAACTGAATATACCACAAACTGAATATACCACAAACTGAACATACTAGAAACTGAATCTACTAGAAAGTGAATGTACCAGAAAGAAACTAAATATACCAGAAACTAAATAAACCAGACAGCAGATTATACTAAAAACTGAATATGCAAGAAACTGGGTCTACTAGAAACTGAATATACCAGAAACTGAATATACCAAAAACTCAATATACCAGAAACTGAATATACCAAAAAAACTTAATATACTAGCAACTGAATATACCAGAAACTGAATATACCAGAAACTGAATAAACTATGAACTGAATCTACCAAAACTGAATATACTAGAAACGGAAAATACCAAAAACTGAACATATCAGAAACTGAATATACTAGAAACTGGATTAACAAGAAACTGAATATACTAGAAACTGAAAACTTGTACACCAGAAACTAAATATACATGAAACTGAATATACCAGACACTGAATATACCAGAAACTGTATATACTAGAAACTGAATATACCAGACACTGAATATACTAGAAACTGGATATACCAGAAACTGAAACCTTGTATACCAGAAACTAAATATACAAAAAACTGAACATACCAGAAACTAAATATACAAGAAAGTGAATACACCAGAAACTATATATACAAGAAACTGAACATAACAGAACCTGAATATACAAGAAACTGAATATACTAGAAACTGAATATACTAGAAACTGGATTAAAAAGAAATTTAATATAAAAGAAAGTGAATCTACTAGAAACTGAATATATCAGAAACTGAATATACCAGAAACTGAATATCCTAGAAACTGAATATACCATAAACTGAATATACCAGAAACTGAATATAAAAGAAACTGAATATACCAGAAACTGAATATACCAGAAACTGAATATACCAAAAACTAAACTGAATATACCAGAAACTGAATCTACTAGAAACTGAATATACCAGAAACTGAATATATCAGATACTGAATACACTAGAAACTGAATATATCAGAAACTGAATTAGTAGAAACTGAATATATCAGAAACTGAATATACTAGAAACTGAATCTACCAGAATCTGAATATACTAGAAAGTGAATACACCAGAAACTGAATATACCAGAAACTGAATATACCAGAAACTGAATATACCAGAATCTGAATATATCAGAAATTGAATGTTTCCTAAACAAGTTTACATATACCTACTTATACATGAATCATGTATAGAACAAAAACCTCCTCCAAATGTCAGAATTCATACAAAATATAGCATACATTTATGTTAAACAACTCTGACAGCAGAAAAATATCCCAAACCTGAATATTAAATATGATATGAATACATGCTGCTCAACATAATTATACACACCTTCCAATAGTTCATTTTGTTCGGTAACAACTCTTTTCCCCAGGGATAATCAGAACCTGTTGAATTAAATAATATTCTGATTTTTTACAGCTAGTTGGATGTTAATTGATCGGTGGTTTGGTTCAACGGTCGGTTGGTTGGTTGGTCGGTTGGCTGGTTGTTTGTTTGGTCAGTCAGTTGATAGGTCGGTTGGCTGGTCGGTTGGTCGGTTAGTGGGTCGGTTGGTCGATCGGTAGGTTGGTGGGCTGGTTGGTTGGAAGGTCGGTAGATCGGTCGGTCAATCGGTTGGTTGGTTAGTGGGTCGGCTGGTTGGTCGGTAGGTCTGTGGGTTGGTTGGTTGGTGGCCAATGGTGGGTTGGCTGGTAGGTCGGTCGGTCGGCTGTGGCGTTAATATTTTAACAATGTAAAACAATAATATGTATTGGTATGTAAATCCAGTCATTGGCATCGCTGAAGCTCATCACAAAGAGAAACATATGTGTAAAAATCTTAAATATGTCAATAAATTTAACATGTCATTTTTTAACTGGATGTAAAACCCTTAACAATTTAATAGACCTTTGATTTGATATCATGCTTATCAGTTTCGCGAACCATTTTATCTCACCAGCCGAATCTGCACAAGCCGTGTCACCATATCAGTCTATGGGTATATTCAATCTTCTCAAGAAAGGATGTCACCTAGGATTACAGTATACTGTAATATAGTTTAGTATATGGTAATCCCAGATGTCACCATATCAATCAATAGTACTGTATATCATATCTTCTCACCAACGGAAACATAAAAGACTCTCTGGTGTCTGGTCGCCTTTTCCTAAACAAATATTGCTTCTCATGTAAATCTTAGAGCTTCCAGATAACGGCCGTGGTCAAAGCCAAATTCCTAGAAACGTTACCCGGCAGGATAATTTCACCGACATTTGAATGTATGTTATTATTATTTACCTTTAAGACACCTTCTGAGTTAAGGGAGATATACCTGAATATTATTTATCATTAAGGTCCCTTCTGAGCTCAGTAGATATCAGTGAATGTTGTTTACCTTTAAGGCCCCCTCTGGCGGCAAATTCCCACTCAGGCTCAGTAGGAAGTCGTTTGCCCGCCCATTTACAATACTGTTGTGCATCCTGGAAGCTGACATGAACAACTGGGATATAACCTCTGTCTGTTATGTTACTTCCGGGTCCCTCTGGCTAGAAAAATAAATGAATGAATTAATTAAGGAATTAATGCACGAATGCACTAACGAACGAATGATTGTATGAATAAATTGAATACATTAATGCACAAATCAATGCAATAAACGTACGTTCAAAGCGGGTAAAAGGTACAAGGAATAAAAATGAAAGTATCTTTGATAACATTAAAGGAACGTTACAGTACATGGTGTAAGAAAGGTTGACTGGCAATAAGAAAGAAATTACTGACAGTACGTACAATAATTGGAATGAATAAATACGCGTTGTAAAGATGATTTCTACAAATTATAATACACAGATTGAATAAATAAATATATATTTTATTACTAGACTTTCTTGACAGTCAGTTTTATGTATAATAACCTAATTAAAACAAAAGAAAAAAATCTAGAAATGTTAAATTACAGGTGTGACTCCTTTCATCTTTCGATATTGTTAATGACTATGAAAGAACGTACGGACAAATAAACACGATCGAGTGAACAAGTGATCCAACGAACAACTGAATAAAGCAGCTAAAGAGTAATGACTGTGATTTCCACTGAATAAATAGACATAGTGGACAAAAGTCACAACTCCGAGAAACTACAAGATACTCAACATGCGTATCTTGTCGTTTCTCGGAGTTGTGACTTAGGTCTACTGTGTTAAAGAGTAATGATTGGACCCACCATCAACCAGCTGGCCTTCTTAACTGCCATAAGCCATGGTTCGTCGAGTAGGGGCTTGGAGGCGTTTATTCTACCCTGTTCTGTGACCAACTGACCGAATACATAACTCCATCCTAACTGTTCCGCACGTGTCCCCTGCTTACGGTGCTCCATAAACTGTCTGTAATAAGAATTGGTTTATTTTATATTCGTTACCTTGACTATTTGTTGGTCTTTCCATCTTCTTAATTTATTAGTTCTCGTCGTTATTTATTATTTTATAAATCCACCCATCTGCCCATCCATCCACCCAGGCATCCATCTATCCACTCATCCGCCGAGACATACATCTATCCACCTATCTGCCCATACAGTTACCAGGCATCCATCTATCCATCAGCCTGCATCTATCAACCAAGGCAATACATCTATCCACCCTGGCATACATCCACCCACCCAAGCCCCAATCCACCCAAGCAGGCATCCATCCACAGACCCAGGCATCCAACCATAGACCCAGGTATCCATATATATTCACGCTTCTATCCACCCAATACATCCACCCAGGCACCCATCCGCCCAGGCATCCATCAATAGCCCCGGGTATCATCTATCCACCCAGGCATCCATCCACCCAGTTATCCATCCATCGACCCTGGCATACATCCACCCACCCAAGCATCCATCCACCCATCCAGGCATGCATCCACCCACCCAGGCATCCATCCACCGACCAGGCATCCACCCATCGACCCAGATATCCATCAATCCACCCAGGCATCAATCCACCCAGGCATATATCCACCCAGGCATCCACCCACCCACCCAGGTATCCATCTATTCACCCATCTTTCCGGTTCCCCATCGTATTTGAGCAAATTAAGAGTGAAGTAATGTAAGTGAAATCAGCTTTAAATACGACGTTAAAAGCCGATCAATCAAAGGAAACAAGGTGAGCATAATTTTATGTTCACATTATAACTTAAATTGGATAATAAACCTAGATTCACATGAGAGAAAGATCAGGAATACATGTATTTGTGTGTGTCCTCGTAGACTCATTGATTAATGATAATACACATTTATGACACTGAATCAACCACATTTTTTAACACAAGAAACACGGGTTGGTTACATGATATTTATAACTATCTACTGGTTTAACTGAAAGGGCTGGACACATATTTTTGTACAATTTAACTGAACAAAACAACAAGGTAACGTCTTAAATAATTGAGAGTAAAATATGTAATATGGATTGAAATTTTTAGACACAAACACACACAAGTAATTTCTACATACTGAAAGTGTCTCATCTGTATCGGGTATTTGTCGATTTTGAAAGGTCTCACTTCTCGTCGAATCTCGGGATATTCCCCGGTTTTCGACGTGGCGTCTTTGGAGCCCATGATGAAAAACCCGCCTTCAAAGGTCAACATCTCCATATCGATCACTGTGAGAAGAACGTTATCATATTAATTCGTTAAGTGACTGACTGACTCACTGAGCTTCCCACCAATCGATCTATCGATTGATTGATTGGTGTCTGCATTGATTGGTTGTTAATCCATTGCTTGTTTATCTGTTGAATTTAATTGAAAATTTAACTCAACATCAGCATTTTTTATCAAAAACTGGGTTGCGTTGTTCAAAAGTTAAGTCAGGCTTCAATTGATAATGTCACTAAGAAATTCAGTTGTGACGTGACGTCGTACAACACTGGTTAATACACTTTTGAACAACCGGTCATCTTGTGTCGTGATAAACTTGGTTAAGCCATGTACATTACCTTTGACCCCATGATGAAATGTGGCTATCACGAAAACCTGGTTTGGTAACCAAAATAATTGAACGTTTGCGTGCTTATTATCATCTTCACATACCTGCGATTGGCATACCTGTTGACATTTTATGACAAATAAATATATATACCGGTGAGTGAAACAAAAATAAAAATTTTAAATAAGCACAGACAACAGTTAACCAATTTCGTGTGTCCAAACGTTTTGCATTTTCAGTTTTGTGATACAGTACAGTTAGGTTCAAATCTGCCAGACTCAGAGATAAGATATGACATTTACTATCCAACATTCAGCAGCTAAGAGTGACATGATTTATCTGATTTTGTTAGGCTGTTACATGCTACAATAAAAATTGTTACAGGCTAATCCGGTTTGATGTTTCAAATAAACACGTGAAGCAAATTTAACAGGCGTTTGGTTCATTCCAGGTGTTTGTGTGTTACCATGGAAACACTGAAAAATGTGCAAGACTTTAAGTACAAGTCTCCTTTTTTGTTTTCATCTCTCCTATCATAGTTTAAACTATGAATAATGTTCAATATATAGTTTTCTTTTAACGATATTGCTTTAATTTATTAACAAAATTCAATCACGCTGGTTAGTTTATATTGGTTTAATTTATGTTGTAATAATCCGACAAAGATATGAGACAAAATGTCATCATATGCGTTTAAACATGGTAAAGAAATTAAGTGGTAATAGATCACCGGGTATTTATTTATTTCAATTAATTATCGATACATGTTTATGCTTCTAAACGATAATCGATCATAAAATCTGTTTTTCAAAATTTCAATTAAAATTTTATAAATTAAAATTTTTAAAAATGTATATATTTAATGTTATTGATGATATATACGGTAGATGTTTTCAAGTGTTAATGCATGTGTATGCCCGTGCGTGTTTTCGCAGTAAAGTTTGCCTTAAGCGATAGATTTGCGTACATAAATCTCAAACAATAGAAAATACGTTATAAAATGTGATTACTTACGGTCTGCTATCGTGTTTCTTAACATACATATTGATAAAACAATACGATATAGGTTGGTCGCCCAGTGAGATTGTAGTCCAGAGGCCATTTCTATGGTGCGTCACACTGTTAGACTCCGGGGGAGCAGACGACTAGGCAAGGGGGGATCGATCAGAAAACACCAGCTGTCACCCTGCTTATTCGCCCGTCAAGACAGCAGCTTTTACTCTAGTTAGTAAACTGAATGGACATCCCTATTGTTACAAATACAACAACGTGGCCTTCGGAACGTGGATAATACCACCAAGTTACTGCTCTAGTCATATAAGCCAAGCATTATCCACAGGTTTTATTTATTTCACCGGGGACGAGATTCCACAAACTACTCCAGCTCAGCATGAAAATGAATCATGAGCTCTGGAAATGAAAATCGTACATTCAACAGTCTGAATCGTACATTTTTGTTTTACGCATTATGAAGATAAAAACATGTGACAGAACTTAAGAACTGATATTGATAACAGATGTACAATAAATAGTACTTGTTTTTTGCATGTCTATGTCCTACCATCCTCCATTGCTTCAACATTAATGACTGATAAAATAAACCTACGTCACCAATTTTGTCATCCTTTTTTTATATTAAAATATATATTAAAATATGATCAATAACATAGGCCCTAATGGCAATAAGCCACTCCCCTTAAAGGTTCATGATGTAAGCAAAAAAGTGGTTACCTGTGCGAAAGATATTTGGTTCGCCTGGTGTGGAGTAAACGGTGCTTATGTTATACTAGTCCTACGATATTTAATAATTGATAACATTTGTTGGTAGGGAGGTTATCTGTCACTACACAGGTCCTACAAGTATGTTATAATCACGGGCGACAGTGTTTCTATTGTTTATATTATGTACTTAAAGGTAACTGTTGCCGAACGTCTGAGAAGGAAAGGTAAATGAAGTGACCGCAGTACGGAACTCAGTCCACCAATGTATATAAGTTACAGTGTCTGTGCTACACAGTTATACATGTTCTAAACAGAGCCAGTCTATCCTAACACAATATATAGGGCCAATTCTTCCGTCTAAGCCCTACTTCCCGCCTATCTCAACCCATGGTGAAAATTAAATATTGATTCACCGCCATCGCCGGCCTTTCAAAACCTAATTTTATTTTTCTCTGATTATTTTTAAATACACTGAAAACAATGACTAGTAATTTACCTACTTGCAATATTTTTTTCTGACGGTTTTCAATCTTATAATTGCAAAGGGAGAAACTTATACGTGTCAACTCGGGCGAGAAGGTCAAAGGAGGAAGTATTTTCCCTATTCATTGTGCTAGTAGTCTACCCCTGCAGCTAAGCCAGTCAGGTTAACAGACTACATCTTAATCGTTATTCATTGACATGCTATAAACTTCAATATTAACGACTTAAGCCATACCCCAAAATGGTTTACTCGTCCAGCAGGCCTCACCCCCGTATCGAACTGTCACTGGACGATAAAGTTAAGCCGATTATTTGCAATGAAATTTTATTTCCAGCTCCTATGCCGACAGAACTTCGAATACGTTTCGAAAAAGTTTAAGCTTATTCAAAATATTTGAATAGGTTTTTCTTATAAGTTTCGAATAAGTTGCTAATCTGTTGCGACGAATAAGTTGTCAGTCGGTTTAGAATGTGTGTTTGGGCGGGGGCGTCATATTTCTTTCGAACAGTACATTCTTGTGTTTTGCACCATATTGGTTAAGCCAATTTGATGGAAAACCGTCCTGAATGTAGAAGGAGTGCACTGTGTACACTGTGTAAACGTGTAATGAGTGTAATGTATACTTAAAAAGACAATCTGTCAACTTATTGTCAAAATATACTTGGGTACATATGTAAAATGACAGCCCTATTTGCTAGCACAATTCAGTCACACATGTAATACCAGCCATCCTGATCGTAAAAGTAATAGCCTTCGGTGGCGTTCAAACCCATCCATTAATTCAACAGGAGGAACAGAAAATTACAATTTCAACAGATTTTGTTTTTACGTTTTATGTTCAGAACGCATATAGCAATGATTGCTTGATAGGGGTAACATCGTACTCAAGGCTATTTCACGTTTATGACGTCGGGCTGTCCACTTCACACTCGTCTTTGCTTAAATACGGAATGCAGCTGGCGTAAGACCACTATTATTGACTTCCGTTTTGTGGCTTGAATATAGTTCTTAGTAACAATGGTGTGTAGTCTTGTTTTATTTTATTTAATCGGTGAGTTATTACAGAGTTATGGTGTTCACAAAATATAAAGACTTTAAACAATATTAAAACATTATAGAATGATGACCATGTTGTTTTGAGGAATTTAGTAAAATGCAATACCATACGTTGTCTTGATGGGAGAAAGCTATATTTCAAGTTAATCGGTGAATTTGTTATAAAATTCTCGTGTTCATTAAGTTTTTTTTTTTTTGGAAGTGCACAACTCGCCACTATACAACCCATGGTAATTGCATGTTTAGCGTCGGAACGCTTAACCAATGATTCGGTTAAAGGAAATCCGACGCGTTTCGCTGAATTTGTTATTAAATTATGCCTGTTCCCAAAACATAGTGTTGAAATGTGCAATTGATGTCAGGAAGCTATTTAAAAGTTATGTGTTCACAATAAATGCTGACATGAATATTATAAATTATGCAATTACGCCATATTGTATTTCGAAATTTAGTGAAATGCAATCTTATTTCTGTTGTTTTAATGGAATATGGCTATATTTTAAGTTTCAAGTTAATCCGTGAATTTGTTCTCAAATAACACTGTTCACAACTAATAGTCATCAATATTATAAAAATATGCAATGGTGGCCATTTTATTTCAGACTTTGGTGAAATCGATCCAATCTGTTGTCTCAATATGAGGAAGCTATATTACAAATTTCAAGTTAATCGGTGTATTTACTCTTAACTTTTTTATGTTAACAACACATTGTCGTGAATATGGGATAATTATCACATCAATCCCATCGGCTCTTTTAAAATCAAAGTATACAGGGATATGGCAAGC
>JARFOD010041448.1:0-10238 GCA_031763545.1 Mopalia muscosa | reverse complement strand
AACAGAAAGCAACCTCTTTTCTCGCCTCTTACGATCGACCGAGGAAGCCGAGGGAGTATTCTGCAGGGCCATGGCCACCCGCTCCCTCACAGGGCGAATTTTTACTGGAACTTCTCCCTCTCTGAATCTATTGAAACAAGATCTGAGGCAATCATTTTACTGTCACATTGTTACCTTAATCCTCACTTCAACGGAATATAAGAACTATGTACACAGGGCTCAGCACTTGCCTGTTGTCAACTTGTCATGTTTATAAATAGGTGAAGTCTTCAAAATGCACGTGTGGAATAGCGCGTTTACCAATTTAGAGGGTAAGTACTGGACAGCCTGGTCTACTGGCTGAGGAATTGATTTGGATGTGCAGAAAATGGAATAAATGTTAATGTAATATGTTTAAATTAATTTGATAGTCAACCACCTAACCTTTAAATATTTGTGTCATTGATAGGTACATATATTTAACACCCTACAATCGACAGCCAGCCCACTGGGTGAAGGTATCAGCCCGAACAACCGAACATATTATTATCATAATACATAATTTAACATACTTGTGTATGTAACATGAACATTCAACAGTTACTGGCGGAACACGCAAAAATGGATGTTGCTTTCCAGGGGTTGAAATGTTTTTAAAATTTCACCTGTCCTAGGAGACAGGTAGTTTAATTTTCTACCTGTCTGGTCAATTTCTACCTGTCCTTTTTGTTATGTGTGTAAAGTAGAATAGGGCCTACAGTCAGTTAAATGCAAATTAAGGATCATATTTATTATTTACCAAAATGAAAACATCAATGTTTGAAATGTGACTCATAGAGCAAAGAATAGGTGAACTCTTTTTTATCGATTAACACAGAACTTAAAAATAAATAAAATTTTTTTAAAAATAACTTGTCCCTGGAGACAGGTGAATTGTATTTTCACCTGTCGCTGGTGAATGTCCACTTGTCGGTAGACAGGCAACATTTTGACCACTGCTTTCCACTGTTTATTAAATAAACAAACTGTGCCCATTGATGTTTTAAATCACTTTTAATAAATGTCAATGTAATATGTTTAAATTAATTTCATAGCCAACCACCTAACCTTATTTTTATTTATGTCATTGATTGGTATTTAACACCCTACAATGGAGAGCCAGCCCACTGGGTGAAGGAATCAGCCCAAACATATACTAATTATACTACATAATTTAATGTACTTGTGTTTGTAACATGAATATTCAACAATGACTTGACAATTTCAATTTAAATTTGGGAAGTGAAACAATATATATAAGTTTATATGTGAATATTTGGACTTAACACGTACACAAGTCCTGGGCTGGCAGTCATGTATGACAATGACAATTACAAGTACAAAGACTTCTTCATAAAAATAACATCCCAGTTATAATTTTACCTTAATCTGTTACAAAAAAAGATTAGTGTGCTAATAAAGAGTGGATTGTGCACGTACTGACTAGCCAGAGAGGGCCTGGTCTAACCACAACATTATTGACCACATACCAGCTAAAACATGTCAAAAGATTATTTAACAGCATACAAAGCTTATTAATATAAAGTATAGAAAGATTACATGTAGATGTATTTATTGCTTGTCATTACAAGTCCACTGAACCATTCTACCATGCATTGTCCCGCTCAGTGGCGGAAAAGCCAAAATACCAATATAATCAATAAATCAGAATGTGTACTGAGCGACCCAATACCCAACACTAGCAAATAGCAATCATTAACACAATCACTTATTTACACATAGTCCTACCTGGATTGTACCTGCGATACTACTTGATTGGACTGGTTCCATACATGTATTTAAAAACATGGACCACTTCTAAATAATTAAGATGATACATAAATTTGCCTATGTTCCTGTATTATTTAAGTATGGCACAGCACAGCTGTAAACTTTAAACCCCAGAAAGATCTCAATTGTTTAGCCAAGATTTATAATTTTTAGTTATTTATAATTAATAAATACAATTTCTAGATAACCACTCCTTGTTTTATGATCTTGTTTTCACAAAACAAGAAGAGGTTATCGAAAAAGTGTACAAATTATGTTACCCTACTTCTAAATGTCGTTCAACAGTTGTTTATAATTGTCTACTATGGCATACATGCACAGGTGTTTTTACGTGAGATTTTACAACTTAGTGAATTTGTAACTGTGATGACATTCTTTTCCCATATAAGTCTGATAAACAACTTTTTTTAAAAAACTACATGTATTAGAATGAATAATAATTTTTGGTATATTAAAATAAAACAGACTGAACAAAACATTTCAAATGTAATAAAATAATTGTTACCTTCATCAATTAAATAAACACATCATGATCATATCTTGTTGACTACTATCAACTTACATGTATCAAGTGATCAATGAATTGTTTTTTTATTTGATACAGAAATAACATTAGAACTTAAATTGTTATTACAACAAATTATCACAGATCATAACATGTTAGCTTACATGTTCTTGTGAGAGATGTGCCAGATGTTAACAAGTGAATTAAAGTAATACATGACATAAGATCACTCATACATGTGTACAAGATAACTGAATTTCTTCTAAATTGCACAATGTTCTTTAGTTGACTTTTTGGTATGGACATGGAGAAATTTACGTCTGGGTTAATGGTCAGTGTGTTTATCTCAGCATAATTATGTCCATTTTGATGCACGTAGAATATCAACTAATGCCTTATTTAGACATGTTAACGTTCTGAATTTGACCTCACAGAGGTGGAAATTAAGCCAGCCCACGGCAGACCAAAATCTGTAAATTTCCAGACCTGCCGGCCCGACCCCGACTGGCTGGTAGATAAATCCAATGGGCATGTACATAGTATGTTTCACTCACATCAAATGAGACCAATCTCTAGTGGTCAGTAGTGGAGCTAAGCAAAATGAACACTTGATGAAAAAATGTTTAATGTTACAAATTCACACTTTATGACTCTTGATACATATAGATGACTGTAAAATTGTGTGCTTTAATGTTTGACAGGGGTGATCCAAAAAGAGGCCGTCAAGTTGATCATACATGAATTGTGTTGGTAGGTCAGGATAGCTCAGTATAGACCACACCAAGCTAAACAAAATCATCAAGCTGTGAGAATTTCAACATTGGGTTGGACCTGTGAGATGTTTGATGGGTGTGTAGAGTGAAGATAAAATGAATGTATATATTCGTACCTGGAGGCCCAAGAGGCCTGTAAAACTACTATGGGGCCTGTAACTCTTAGAACCTGCAGGCCCGGCTAGCCTTCTCACAAAAAAGTGCCAACCCTTGCCTCAGCTGACCACTCTCAGCATCTCTGCTGTTTTGGTCGATATTTTAAAAATTCCCTGGTCACCTTTTGTCAAGCTTTAAACTGTGAAATTGTGATGGGTTGATTATTAAGGTATATTATAAACAAGTGGAGGTTTTCTCCCAAAGAAAGGTTTACGAGGTAGTGTAATTTTAGACAAAATTTTACCACTATGTCCTAATATGTTTCACTTTATAAATATTATATTTCAAAATTTTCTGCATTGCAGCATCACAACTTTGCTTTTGTTTACATTATGACATTGCAGTTGACCATCTTTCATTTCACTAATAGAACCCAACAAAGAGATTAGTGATATTTGCCATCACCATTTGAATAATGTCATCGGTCATTGTTTAAAACACACACCTATATGTAGACTTTAGGATAGTTTTTGAGAAGTGTATTTTGGACAAATAAAAAAAATATAAATAAAAAAAATAAAACAGCCCAAAAGATTTTGAGTTAGTCTTTGACATAATCATAATAATCATTACAAATATTAAACTTTTGTGTTTAAAAAAAGTTAAAAAAATGGCTAAATACCACCTTAAAAAAACTATACTCAAATAAAATGTCTCTCTATTTCATGTCATGTTTACATATTAATGTACAAGAAGTTCAGAATGTCAATCATCACAAAAAACATATTGGTTTCCGGTTGCCCCCTAGTTCAGAGGACACCAGAGCAACATGAAGCACCCATTCTAACCCAACCAACTGCTGTACATAATCATTGCAAACAGTCAAACCCACGAATTGACCAATGTGGCAACATATGACATTTATACTGTACTGGTACCCAGATTTATAAATATGTTGGGCAGCAACTAGGGACACTGGCTACAAAAAAAAGGCGAAGCTGTCTAAACTAGTGAGAAATAACATCCCGACTATTATGATGTATGGTGTTATAAGCTAACTACATTATATGACAATGTTTTTGTACAGCATTCAATTAGCCAATACCTTTCATATATCTAGCTTAAATGAGAGACACCACGTTAAGTTTCTTATGGAAGTGAACTCTAGGGAAAGAAAGGATAGGTTGATCATCCGTAAATCTCTCAGAATCTGTTCATAAATTGTTAATTTAGTTGTGGTGTTTTACTTACCGACAGTATCGCCGACAGGATGATGTATTTACACGTTTATCAGACTGATAACGTCTAAAATCTTCGTAACCGTCTTTTAGTGCTGTCACAAGGAGAACAAAGAAAATTGGAATCATAGATATTTCTTTTCCAAATGCTGTTATTTCAGGTATCCAATTCAACACAGCAACGAATACAAAATAAATATTTGCATAACGATGGAACTGCTCAAAGAGATTTTTGGGCAGAAAAGTTAACAAGCTATATTTTGTAGTTTTTACACGGTTGGACGGATAGTTCCTATTAGGGTGACTTTTATGTCGGAAACCTACATCTTCAGGTAATGTGATATTAGGTACCACTGTCCTGATCTTGGGTCCTGAGCGGTTTGTTGAAATAAGTTTCTTGCATGTATTACCCATTGTTATAGATTCTAGTCATTCGATTGATGTGGAGTTTAAAGATGATCTCCTGTATGTTGGTGAAGTTTAAATATTTCGAGCATGAACTTGAACTCCTGCAAAGCACAATAGAATCCACAAACAGGAGTCATTATTAACTTAATGAACACGTCCTCAGACCAACCAGTTGTTACGGATTCAAAATACACGGCAGACCCGTATCTGTTGATGTATATTTGACATGCCAGCATAAGCGGGACCACATGGCTGTTACATTCAGTTCATTCAAGCATATACCTCCTTAAAACTGTTAAACTTTCCGCGACTAGTGTTATATTTCAACTCTATATTAGGAACTCTCAGAGAAATCTCTATAAATAAATGTAGGACATCCCATAAGCTGAGTTGGCTTCACTTCCGTAAAATTGTGAAACTAGTTCGCACGCCACTGGCTGTCACTACTATATAGTCTTGAGACGAGAAAAACAATATCTGGTTCAAGTCGACATGATATTTCCAACCAACTTTAGCCTTCACATAATCCGACACCTACATTCTGGTACAAAAAGTGTTAATTTCAAACAAAGAAACACCCAGCTGTCATTCAATTCATTACTCTGGAATTTCACTCATCGGACAGCCATTTCCCAATAGTTTGGTTGTTACGATACGCGGACCAAACACGAACTACCACAAAGATCCGCTTGGCAGCGTAAACAAAATACAGGTTTTGATTGGTGAATAAAACATGAATGGACCAATGAGCGCTAATCTCGTACATGACTTCAGACCTGTAATGGCGGAAGACAAGTGCCCGATTTCAATGGGCGTTCTGTCAAAATGTGAAAGTGATGGCCTATTCAAGGTTATAAACTAAGAGGTTTTTTTTTCTATTTTACTGGGGTTTTTTCTGCATTTTTGTCTTTACAGTGGCTAATAATCGAATGACATTCTCTGAATTCAGTTGTGTAGAGAAATGTTTAAACGAAAACTGAGCACTAATTGGTATCACACCTGTTAATACTAGACCGCAAACTGTGACAGTCGTATACCCGTAGGCCCTATCCCTTTCTTGATAATATTACACGAAAGTAATCTTCCCCTACTTCGGAACCTTAACTAACTCGCAGCATGCTGGTTTAAGTGAACCGTGTAGTTATTTTTCTCTCAGTTTCTGTTTGCTTAAAGTAAAAACCCTTTTTAAGATTACTGACATTGGAGACACTGATAATCATTGATGGTTAATTCATCATTTGGTCTAATTGTAGAATTGGTCCGTGACCTGTAAATAGCATGTTAACAGGCCTTTGCCAACGAAAATGACAGCGCAATAAAACAGTCAAGTTTACTTTGCATTTCTGCTATTTAAAGGTCAACATATATTACCAAAACACCGGAATCCCAGCAATTTATTGGTCTACACAACAGTCAAAAAGAACTCAGCTGCCGTGTTCTTTCAGGGTTTGATGCTATCTGACGCTATCAAACTTAGGGTTAGTTACCCTTTTACTGACAGTATTTTTAGTTCTTTTTTATTCATCAATCTTTTACACTCAAATATCGTTTTTAGAGTGACGGACCAATTCTACAACGGCTCCCATCCTTTTAGAAAACAATCATATCCATGTCTATTTGTCATGTTGTGTTACAAGAAGAGCCGGCATCAATAAGGCCAGTGGCAAACATCTTAGCTACAATGACACAGCTTGAATTAGCTTTATAAATAAGACCTACATTCCATGTAATGTGCATGTAGGTCTTATTTATAAGGTTAGGCATGAATCATAAAGAAAAGCATTGTAGAGATAAACAAAATATCCTTTTTTTTTACTTTTTGTCAAGAACTCATGATGTTAATTTGTTTTTTGGCAGTATCTTGTGTTGTTGCAAAAACCGTGGAGGTAAAGCAGAAGGAGTAACAACTCGCTGTTCTTTTGAAAGCTGAATAGATTTGAATGCCTCAGCTACTGCTTTGATGTTCACTGATCAGTTCCGACAGAAAAGAATCACAAGATATATATACTTAGAGCTGTTAGCGTAAGGGCAACACCCTACATGTGCATAACAAATGCACAAAAGGGCGTCGATTTGTTTTATGTGCATTTACACAATCCATCTGTACCTTACACACAATCAGGACATAAGTTACTCACATAAAAGTAACAAAGTTTTTTAATTGTAATGATTTTAAAATATTTTTTTTTAAAAGAAGTTTTACAGTTTTTGTCAGTTTACACATATTTCCGCATCGGAAGGATTTCCCAAAATTTGCATATTGTTTCATATTTGAATGATCTATTATATCGTATAGGCCAATTGTGCGACGGTGACAAGGTTTTAGTAAAATCGGCTATTTAAAAACAGAAAATTGTCCTGTTTGATTAACATGGGGAAATCTGCTAAAATCTTAAAATTCAGTATTTTAAAGTTGCAATTTGAATAACTTCCGCATAACGGAGAGAGTCTATTCCTACACCATAAAGCAAAATGAACTGTGTTCTTTAAAGCATTATATCTCTCTTCCGCAATGGTTAAAACAGTTCAGAGATATATAAGTTATAAAAAGCAGTGGTCTTGTGTTTCCTTTGATTGCTACTAATGTTTGCTAATTGTTAAAGTATACGCTATTTACCCCATGGAGCTAATTGAAACACGATTAGAACCAGCCTAGTTAGTAGGAAAAGGATTATTGCACCACTCATTGTTTTGCTTGTTGAAGCTCACTGTTACGTTGTTAAGAGTTTATCACCTTAGAATCAAACATACACCAATCCTGTCAATCTATATGTGTGCATGCGTAAATGAAGCCTTCAGGCACAACTCATACTCAGTCGTCCGTGACAAATCCAACAGTGAGGCGTCTCTCGGAACTGATCATAATACACTTTGAAAAGGTGGAGTTATTACTCCTTCTGCTTTACCTCCATGCAATAACAAAGGCATGTCCTTAAAGCTTTTCATAAACAGTACATTGAAAGCAAAATAGCAACATATAGTTGGTCTGTCATGCTGTTAAGCACTGTCAATTTACACATATGTCATGTCCTTGTCTTGTATTTTCTAGTTGTTTGTTGCCATTGCTAGTGAACTACCTAGTTTCCTTCAACTGTTGGGCCAACAATCAGACATGTAGTCATGTATGTGAAATAACTCTAAGTGAAGCCAGATTAAACAATAAAAAAGTGAACTGTATGACAGCTAGAAATAGAATTGTAACATATATTAACCAAATCCTCTACTCTTCTGGCAGACTGGTGATTTAGTACAGATGCTTGTCTACAAAATATAAGACTGGCCTGATGTGATAACATCCTTAAAAAAATGCTAAATCCTAACATTAATATTTATATAAGCAATGCAATAACTCTGAAAAGTGGTAAAACTGTGTAACTGACTGGAGCATAAATCTTGCCACTGGTCTGGGATCTGCCGAGCCTGCTATTACCTCCTTCACAATGTGTACAATGTACTCATGCCAAAACTCAAGATATTTCAAATTCATATTTAAAATGATGTTTTTGAAAAAAAAAAAAAAACTATTTTTATTTTTAGCTTCTTCATCAGTTAATTGATGGGATTTGTGGACAAAGATGTATAAGGTATAAAGACTACATGAAAACATGGGCTCTCCATGAATGGTGGGAAGTGAATGATGTGTGCCAAAGATGTATTAAAGAAGCTGTCAAAGAATCCTGGACCAAGGATGAGGTAATTTAGAAAGTTCAATTTAAAGTATAATAAGGATTCTAGTTTGAAAAAGAACACAATTAATAATAAAAAAAAACAATCAAGCAGATTTCTTGTTTTGATGATCTGCAGGGGTTAAAATGTTTTTAACAAATTGTATGACATTTTGACAATATATTCCTGCTGGCCATTTAAAATGTGTTAAATTAAATTCTGGTAAAATTGTTTGTGACTATGTTATTTTTAATTGGCATATCCTGCAACTATATAAATTTTGATCCCTGATTAGATTTCTTTCACTTCTGCCAATTTTCACTGACTGAAAGCCTTTAAATATGCCTCGTACAGTTTTCGAATGACATCATTGGACCAAAATTCATTGCTTTTTTGTTTGCTTGGCGTTACTAGAGCTTGGCAACATGTCACAAAAGAACTGAATGATTTTGTGTTTTACAATCTGGTTGAATCAGCCATTTTTTTTTAATTGGCTATTGTCACATTTTTTTTTTTTCTTTTTTAGCTTCAGAGTAGTATTGAAGACCTATCAGAGGATCAAAAGCAGACAGTTATAGAGGTCATACAGGCCAGATACGATGAACTGCGTCAGCATTACCTGTCTGCAACCAATCGAATTTCATATGCTTCACTCAATGACTTTGATTGGCAGATGAAGGTTTGTATATATTTTATTATGATATCCAAATGTCTTAATAATATGAAACAATAATTAAGAATTATTGTTTTCACCTTCCAGGGTCACTATGAACATTCACCTTACAAAAGAGCTTAAGACACTTAACATTTCATGGTTACAATGGTGTGGCCACCTTTTTTTGTAAAAGTGACCACTGTGATATAAGTAAAATGCCCCTTACTAAAGTGTTAAAAACCAATCAATAAGCCCCCCGTTCCCCCCCCCCCCCCCCCCCCACTACAGCTAGTTTGTTTGAAGAGTAGCAATGCTGTTTTTGCTTAGCACTGTAGGGAAAATAGCCTTAAGCACGGCTTAAAACAACAATCAATCAATAAACCAATTAATCAATAATCATTGCACAGAATTACATTGAAAGTTTATTGTGACGTTCAGAGTTTCGTATTGGCCTAGGTGTCAATATAAAACAAACATTTAAGTATTAAGGCAGCTTCTCTGCAAGGGGATGAACATTATATAAATGGAATTACTTTTGGAGAGACGCTATGCACAAGGAATATGAGTGAAATGATGTTTAAAAAATATGACTGTTTTATGGAAATCCCCCTAATCACTTCAAATTCGTTCATAAAATTACTATTTTGTAAACTATTTAAAAGACTTGGAAATTGAGTCTGAGGAGCTGAAGATAAATTTTTCAGTTAGAAAGCGTCATCATTTGTCAGAAAACATAAATATGTTCAATGATAGTGGAATCTTTTGGTTGGTGGGTTAGATAACCCTCAGTGGTTGGTGGGTTAGATAACGATACTTTGTAGATGTACCGCTCACAGGCTCAAGTCCCCTGCTTGACCCTGTTCATATTGAGGGAGTCACATGAGGAGATGCCCACAATCGCAGGATTTTCTTTAATTGTTATAGAGATTATTGGCAGAGATGCATTTCCTCTATATGTTTGGCTGGAACAGTGGGGTCATTAAATGAAATAACCCTATATATGGTGTTAAACTATAGAGTAAGGTGACTACTCCAAAGAAAGATGAAAAATTCATATTGACTCAATATTTCGGTTTATTCTCAAACCA
>JARFOD010041437.1:0-10239 GCA_031763545.1 Mopalia muscosa | reverse complement strand
CATCTTTAGTACCATACGTAAAATAACAAAACTATAAATACATAAAACATAAATTAACAAAGTAGTCAACTTGTACATTCAATTTTTTGTCTAGGTCAGGCAACTTCTTGCATAGTGACTTATTAATTGTCCTATTGCTTGTGTGATTGCGGTTTAACATCCTAAGATGGTTACTAACTTACTACTATCATATGACAGTGTGCAAGCCCATTGAGTCCAGGAAACCGCCTTTAACAAAGACAAGACAGGACAACCATTAGACAATTATAATACAAAGACTTCATAAACAACTTGGCTTGAGTGTTTCCCCATAGCTCTAGGAGCACAAGAGCAACAGGAAGCTCCCACCAACCACCTGCTCTATTGTCAGATGTACAGTAGGTACATGAAAAGACGGAAAGTGTGATTTTTGGTGTATAAAGTTGTCTCAAGAGAATGGCATGAATCACAGCATTCAAGAGTATAGAGGTCTATAGGACTATTATTAAATGCACATATATCATGACTCAGTGAATAAAGTCAATAACAATTAAATTTTCCACTGTTCAAATTATCAAACGTTCAGTTGGAAAACGCAATAAATTACTGGAGTACAGAAGTTATCCTGCAATCATAAAGTTGTCTCCCCTTATTACAGTATTTAAGAAAATCAGAGAAAAAATCAGTAAATAAATAAAGTAATTATCAAGCACAAAATTGTTAAATCCGAATGATTTATATGTGTGCATTAATTTTGTTAACCCTCCAGTAAACATCTAAAAGTGGTTGTTGTGCTCACACATTCATAAAATGCAAAGTGAAGACACCTTTGTTATGTTTAGAAGGTACTTTATCCATTAATAGCCCATGATCAGAATTGATCAAAGATTACCTTATTAATGAGTCTGTGTGTGAAGAGTGAAGGCCAGCTCTCTCTTCTCTTATGGAAATTCAGAGTTACCAAGGCATCCACCCCAATAGACGCATAGTTATTCATTATCACAGACTGAAACAAGGCAAAATAAAAACATCACACAAACCCCTTTGACAGTTGTATTAGTGTACAACAGATTAGCTCAGTTTTTACACTATAATTCTGGTTTATTCACTTACATAGCAGATAGTCAGTAGAATGATAGAGGATTTGTTTGATTGGGGTTAAACATCACACTTCAGGGTATTTCACTAATATGATCATGAATTGTTTGTTTCACACTGTTCCTTGCTTAAAATACAGTGATAAATTGAGAGGAAAACCACAGACACTAAACAAATACAGGTTAGAGGCCCAATATGATTCTAGAAGTATGTGTTCATGTCTGTATAAATCAGTTGACAAAGAAACCTAAATAATGTAAAATAATAACACGACAAACAAAGGCCTTGGCAGGTGCAAGAAGGTAGTTTAGTCGGTAATTATAACAACTCACTGAATAGAGAAGTTATCCTGCTACTAAACATTGTTCTCCCCATGTTGCATTATTTTCAGTAATCAGAAACAATTAAAAATGTTAGTCTGGCCTGAAATTTGGGTTCATTAAACAAGAAATTAAAGGTGAAATGGTAGAACATAGTGCAGCTCTTACCTTGTTCCTCCGGTGGATGCCAGCAAAATGTTTCTCATGGTTAATGGAGACCTGCCACCTACAAGATTATGTACACAATGAATTGAAAACAAAAACAGTCACAGACCAATGATCGCCAGAAATGATTACACCAATTTAATGAAAACGAACAATAAATAGTCTATGATCAATGTGTATACCAGGAGTTGTAAAATTTTCTATGCTAAAAAAAAATAAATAGACAAACCTGTCTAATCTGGAGACTTTAGCTGTAGTCAGAGAGTCCAGAATATCTGTGAAATCTTCTTCCCCAGTGTAGCCATCTCCCCAGCCTAACACCTGTGATAGATCATTACCTGTGCCTAATGGTAGGATGCCTACCTCAGGTACACACTGAAACCATCAAAATACAAGGAATAAAATATATCATTCTATTTATTTATTTCCTTAAAATGAATCAACCTAGCACAGGTATGACCGTAAATTAAAAGCGATCACTTTTTCTGGAGACAAGTACATATATGCTTTACATGTTTTGTGTCAGTATAACTCAATGATGATTTTGTCTTCAGGCATAGTCTTCATAACAATATGTCAAAGATTTTATAGTGATTATTACATCCTAAATATACTTCAAGTAACTGGACGGGAAAACTACGGGATCACCCAGATTATATAGCCATGAACAAAGTGAACAATAAGCAATATAGACACTGACATACCTTAAGCTGTAGTTTATCAATGGCGTTTAGCACCCAGCCCACTGTTCCATCTCCTCCACAAACCAGTATTCTGAAGGTGATGTCAGGTAATAGATGACACCACTCTATAGCACTCTCTGGAGGAATGTCATGTAAATCAAACACCTACAATTCACAAGATTAAAATCTAGCAATCAATTTCAAAATTGTACAGACCAATCTTATGCTTTGTCATCTGACAAAATATTAGCAATGTATTCCATTTCAGTTTTAAAACAGATAAATCATTCTCAGTGAATGTTAGAAACTAAAAGATTAATATTAGGGAGAAACTGGTTTATTTATTTCCCTTTATTAAATAAGCCACAATAACTGTATAACTGACATTATTACTTCATTACAGAATCTATAACTCATTGTCTCACCTGTGTTGGATTGAGTAGAGCTCTAAAACCTCGGAGTAGATGTTCTCCATCATTGTTTCCACTTTTTCTGTTAGCTATCACAATGACAGGACTCCAATCCTCTCGACTTGGCTGGATTACAGATTTAACAATGGGGTGACGTCGCCCTTTCAAGCCCACAAGTTTCAGAGTAATGCAATTAGGGGGGATGATCGCCCAGCTGTAGTGGCCCAGGTCACAGTTCTCAGAAACAGCCCCCGCCTGGCATTCCTCATGTACCACCCGCTTACACCAACAACACTGTAGATCTACCAGACCTTCATCATTCTTACAATCAGAACCACATAAATAGCACACACTGCGGTCAGGCAGGTTACCTCGCACCCAGTGATGTCTCATAACATCATCCTTAATAGATGACCACTTACATGCTATTTTCTTATTGGCTCTCTTCATGTTATGGTCAGCAACTCTAACACCACAAGAGTCACACTGAGCTCCATGGATGATAGAATCTCTGTCTATAGAGCAATAAGTGGGCGTGTCAAATATATCCACCATAAACCATCGGTGACCCTTACTGAAATCTCTCACTGGTACTTCATAGAGCCTCATTCGGTGTCGCCTGTATAGTTTGGTGAGGATCACCATGATCAGGAGTATTAACATCACGTATAGGGTCACCCCAAACAGAGATTCCATCTAGTAACACCAAAATCAAGGTAGGGAATTGATTTCAATTTTTTGTTCAAAATGGGTATCCAAATAATTATACTTCATAATATCAAAACAATTTGTTTGTTTGATTGGTGTTTAACGTCATACTCAAGGGTATCAAAAATGTGTCAAGCCTCCAGTGAGGTACAAAATATGATATTAAAAAGAAAGCTACAATGCATTTAAGTCTGTAAACATAAAGATAATATCTGACTGAGCAGGTATGTTTTAAGCTTTATACTTCAACCAAATATCTACAGTACATACCGGTACATATATCATCTTGCTTGGTGAAAATGTAAAAGTTGGCCATTAAGACCAATACTAATGACAAAACTAGACTGAGAATAAGACATGGCTGTTCATTTGTCACGTCATTGAATAAGTCATTATATTTTTTATTTTATTTTTTTTTACCAAAATGTTAAATTAAGCCTTTAAAACATGTTCGAATCAATTAATATAACATTATTATTAAATGTATTAGCTCTTTTGGAAACTCTTAATTTTGATGGTACAGAACTAAGAGTATAAACAACTGGAAAATGAATTACCTTCAGCTAATGTGTAACCATGGAAACTGTCAAAACATGGTATGTCATATCTTCAACCATCTTCCCCAACATACACGTATCTCACGACTCTTAAAGGTTACTTGAATGTGAAATTCTTGAAAAACAAAAGAAATATGTAATTTTTTTTTATACTTTGAATTAAATTAGTGAAGGTTCACAAATAAACAAATAAAATCTATAGGAACTTAAGTTCTATGGTTAAATTCAAGGATTTTAGCAAATAGAGAATTAAAATCAAGATTTTAAGAGTCTTTCAGTAGCTTTATTTCTGAATTACGGCTCAATGCCTTCGAAGACTAGTATCAGGGTAAATAGTGATTTTCAAACAGTCTATTACTGTAATTGTTTGTTTGTTTGTTTGTTTGATTGGTGTGTAACATCGTACTCAAGGGTATTTCACTTATAGGGTGATGGATTTGTTTACTGTACACGGCCTTATTACGGTGGAAAACTGAGAAGAAACCTCGTAAAAACTACCGCAGCAATTGCCAGAGCCACAGTATGTGACTCCCTCATTTACCTGATGGTCGACAGGCGGACTCGATCCTGTGAATGCTGAATCGAAGCAGGTTCAGTAAAGGAAGCGCATCCGCTACCACTGAGCCACGGCGACAAGCCCGTCTGTTACTGTAAGATAGAAGTGGTACATCTATTTTCTTCACTCGAACTAATGGCCGCTGGCTTGAGTTAAACCCATGATTATCACTTGTTTGTTTGGCATTGTGATATTAAAAGATGACAATGTGTACGAACTTTTGCATGAATAATTACCTTTTGTTAAAATCTTCATGCTTGTGTTCAATCTTTATAATCCTTCTTAAACAAAATAAGATCATACATACTTGAATTAACATTGAGCTGTACACTTTATATTACAACATACTTTTTATAAAGTCATATAAGCTTATATTAAACCAGGACACTGAACAGAGAAGTTATCCTCTTGCCGAAAGTGAACTCCCCAGCAGGATGTGGGGCTAACACGAAGCAATAAGCCCAATTTTTTCACAGGGGCTCAGTATGATGTATGTGCTTAACTGTGATTGGATAATGTGAACTAGATAATCGACATTATCTAATCACAGCTTAAATTTCAACATGGAACAAGCTGGATCAACCCTAGCCCTGTTAACATGAATGAGTACTTCCCCTCACAGTCATGAAGTTTTGTCATCCTGCACAGTTAATGGCTTCCTCCGGGACGTAAGCACAATGTAATCTACCTTTTATCCGCATTTGCTCGAAACTGTCCAGAGGGCCGCCATACTGTCTGAATTTGTAAATGTACGCATTTTGTAAATGTATGAATTCAGACAGCTTAGCGGCTCGCTGGATGGTTTTGAGACGAAGACAAACTAAAGCGAATAAAAAATGGCGTACATCACGCTTATGTGGCAGAGGAAGCCTGTAAGGTAGATAGCTGAGATAAATGGGACATTATCAGGGGACCCCGGCACCCCTGCTTAAGCAGTAAGTGTGCAGGATGACGAAACCTCATGACTGTGAGGGGAAATGCTCAGTCACGTTAACAGAGCTAGGTCGACCCCAGAGTGTCTGCCCTTTATCTTATCTATAAACCTAGATGGTTTCTATGGTACAGAGCCCTTGTGGGTTGTGGTATTATTTAAACCAAATAGGGCATCAGGGCAACATGATTGAAGCTCTCTCCAGCCTTCCAAATTGTGTAACGGTAACCATTTACTGTTGGAGCACACGGAGAAATAGAAGGAGCAAAATAATAACAACCAATCAACTGTCAATCGTTGACTCAATGTAGTATAGATTTCATTAGACCTTAAAAGGCTGGATCTACAGAAATGAACATCTTGAGATGTTGTTGTTCTTATGAAGCCGCATAATGAAAGAAATGTATTTTAAATGAAAACAGCATCACTCGTTTGAAACACTTAACGTAGACCAATCCACACATACCATGCTACATATCTTGTTAAGCCTTTCTAACTCGTGTTAGGCTCCCTGTGTTACTACACATTTCCACCTGCGGGTGACGAACTGACGCTTTAAATGGTTAATGTTAAAATAATGCGGAAATACACAAGGCTTGGATTTGCTGACATATATTCAGTCTTCAAACTTAGATAAAAAATCTTGTAATATGAGTGTTATATTTTAATCTATAATTTTAATTGCAAATGCATACTTAATAATGATAGTTTTACTTGATTTCGATAAAAGTAAATGTGTTTTTGTCCGTTTTTATAAACATTGTAAAATTTTGATCCGTCGATTGATAAGGGGCGTCGTCTGTAACTGGGAGAAGAGGAGGATACCTTCTTAGCTCATAGAAAATGCTTCCAGTTCAAATTCTGGCTTTTTTATTGACTTTTGGTGCATTAAGTGAAGGACATAAATATTCAGAAGGTTCAAATGCAGCCTTCCTTGACCTGGAAGATCCATTCAGGATTTTAAAAGTTAACTTACTGTGGCAAAAAGCCAAACAGGTACATGTAGGCCTATGCCTGTAATAACAGCTAAGCACGTGTATAAAATATGATCTCATGCCCGAGTCATGGGTCATATTTGTTATCCCCAATTATTGCCATGTTCTTTATTCTTTGTGAAGTTTAATTATATTTTCGACTTAAACCCCGATGAATCAAACACATTAACAATCAATATTTAGCAATAGGCAGGTACGTTTTATTTAATAATAAATGAATGGGCTCAATTTATGTAGGCCCTTAACTTAAGCTGCATGTGCTATGTGCTGGGAAGGTAAGACGTCATTTACGGCTAGATTAAGTATAACATGTAATAGTCCTGAGATGACTGAGAATAAACACCGCAGTTAGGCTATATATGTATATGAATTCTCAGTCATTTGCTATATAATGACTGTACCTGGTTAATATTCAATTAGTGGTATAGCAATTAGCAAAGATTAGACTCCTCAATTTTTCATTTTCTTCTTGTCGTTCAATTATCTTTATCCGAGTCAATCCAATAATTTTGTAATAAGCAGCCTACTTGTGTAGATGAGTTCTGTATAGATCTACATCGAAGTAACAAATATTCACTTTTTTATGACATTTATTATTTGCTGACATCTGTCGGTAGGAGAGTGACTCTGTGACAGGTGAAAACAAAAACACACCTGTGAGCTCTATTTTATTTGCGGTTTGAAAGTTGTGTAAGTAAAAACTGTGAGCAAGTTGTAAAGAAAGACCGTTTAATAGTTATTGATTAACCGTTTATTGATTGGGAAAAGCTAATATCTTCCTACCTTACTTTGTTTTCTTGTTGTCATTATCTCAGCCCAGTATCATTAAGATAAGTGGCCTCTAGAGAGTTAAACAGATCTTAATATGTTCCCTGTTTTCTAGGGCTAATTAAACACAGGAGAAATAAAATAATATTATAATTATTACTAGTAAACTTGATAGGTATGATTTTTTGTCTCACATTGAAGGGTTTGAAAACATAACATATGGAATAGAATTTTCTTGGCATAAAAAGCAAGTTCATAGAATAATGAACTGTATCTCTTGTGCCTTTGAATTTATAAATATACCTTAAATTTTGACAGAGTTTGCCTGAGAAAAAGTTAGCAGATCTTTATGCTGACCTCCTCATCCATGACAAGAGAGAAGGTGACCTGAAGAAAGCCAAGCTGACTGGCCTGGACGATGATGGCTTGAAATCAGCAAAGGCTGAAACTAAATTTATGGGTAAATAATTCATTCTCTGTAAATATTTAATTCAAAACAGTGTGTCTGCTCATGCAGTAGTAAGTCTGACCTAGGCATCAGAGCCTAGCCATGTAAACGCAATACATTTTCTTTAAGCTGGTTGTTAGCTTTACTGTTATAAATTATAATATGTTAGAAAAGTGTGTCTGATAATATTTAGGCTATATGACTTTATTCAGAGTTAACTTCCTAACAGGGGCTTAGCCAGAAATCAAAAGTAGGGTTTCCAAAATGGTCATTTGCGTCACTTTTCAATTCATATAACTGGGTGTCCAATTTTGACAGTTTTCCTATCTCTTTCATGTTAAAGTTTTTTAAAACAGGGTGTCCAAATGAGGCAATTGTTCACTTCAGGGTGTCCATTTGGACGGGTGTCTTCCTAAGCCCTTGCCCAGAAATGTCATTTAGATTTAAGAGGCTGGATATTAACTGATGGAAGAGACAGAGTAACGTTATATTTTGTGATCCCCATTAATATTTTGTTGTTTTACACCAATATGTTATATTATACTGTCATCGGATTGCTGCCCCTTATAGCTAAGAGGAAACACAAGAGGCAGTTGTTGGTAATGTTTTTGTATTGTGATCTGTAATCGAGTCACTTCTTTGTTGCCACTGACATTTTCCTTCACCTATTAGGAGGGCCCTTAAGTAAAATATTCCTAAGTATGCATTTAACCCAATCAAACAAATCAAACTTCGACTTATATAACCAACTGTAAATCATGTATTATAACAAAACATAAAATCATGTATTATTACAAAACATAAACATTTGCTTGACATAAAACTGATATGTTAATGTGTTAAATTTGGATAAAGAAAAAGGTTTTTAAAAAAAGAAGAATTTTCAACCTGTTGTTGATCGGATAATGTGTTTGTCTCTTTCAGTCAGTTTCGTCCAAAACAGAGACAGATTGTGATCAACTTTGACGATATTGAGGCTTTTATTCAGTGATGTCTTAAAGAGACACTTATATTTTATCCTTTATCCTTTTGCCCTAGATTTATACAATTTGAGATCGCTATGTATTGTTTATGTATCTCATAAAGGGTCCAATTTCGTACTAAATTTTTGCTTCTGAAATTCCATCTGCTTCCTACATTCACCTTTTGTGGATAACAATAGGCTGTTAGTGAACAACACATAAATTTTCTTTCTTTCTGTCACTACTCAACATGGATCATAAGGAGAAAATTAGCAGCTCATTTTGGCTTTGTTGTTGGAGAATGGAAAACCTATCATGTAAATCAGGGATGAGGCAAACAATACGTAATTCCATGGAGCGTTGGCTCTGGTCATTAAGATTCATACACAGCCATTTTTATCTACATTTTCTGCTGATTGCAGCATGCAACTCTAGGTTGTCTCTTGTTTGTTTTTTAAGGTGTTCCTTCATTCCCACATCAAACAAACAGACACAATGTCTGAATGCACCATTTACTTTCTTGTGTATGCCATAGTTGCCATTGATCATTAAAATTAAGTTTTCTTAAGTGAGGTCATGTTTTAAAGTAGTAGTCTTAAACTATTTCATTTTGATGTTTGCTAACTCTGAATTGAGTGGGTGGTTTGAGCAAGCTTCCTGTTGCCTGGGTGCTCTTTGTGATGTATTGTGATTGCTTGTTGTTTGCTTGTAGTGATGTGACCTTTCAACTATGGACAGGCAAACTGTCTGGCAAAACTTAATTGATAATGAATGTCTCAACCATGTATTTGTTCCAGTGATATTAGGGAAACTCTTAAGCTATTGATGTTTATTGTAATATATATATATATATACGTACTGCCAATTTGGATATATTCATACTTATGTTCTGTTCACTTATATATGAAACAAATGTTCATTGTAAATTTATGTATGCATGGTTACAGATTTTACGTGAAGCTTAAAAAAAAAAAAAATGAGTCACAATAGATTTTTGTCAAACAGTTTCTATCAATAATTAAATTACCCCTTAATTTTTCATTATCTAGTCAAAAAACTATATCACTGATAAATTTTTAAGGTAAATCTAGATATCTTCCATTTTTGTGATTGATTTAAAGTTACTGTCAACTATAGCTGATAAGCATTGAAAATTGTCAGGTCTTTTTTCTACTGTACATGTACATATATCAAGCATATTTTTAAAATATAGAGTGAAATAAATACTCTGTTATTGTTTTATTTCTTCAAAACATACTTGTTATGTTGTGCTTAAGTCATGACCTAATTTGGTGTAGCACTTAAAGGTTAGGTGTCTGTCGGTCAATGGATATAAGAGGGAGTCCCAGGATATGGCTCTGGCAGGGGCATAAAGGTGCATCATTGGCTTTATTATCATTTATCGAAGGTAATACATCAACGATAACCTGTTGGCGACTGCCTATACATGACAAATAAAGAGAGAAAAGCCAATCATGCACCTAACTCAGCAGGGAGTGGTCCTCTGTATTATAAGCTAGGAACTATTAAAATTGAGGATTAGTTGTCCTAGAAGTGAAAAGCCCTTAAAGCAAAACTCCGGGAAAGGTTACCATTAAATATACTTAAATATGGCATCGACTTATCGTTTCTTCATTTTATAAAATAACCCGAGTGTTA
>JARFOD010041426.1:0-10239 GCA_031763545.1 Mopalia muscosa | reverse complement strand
TTTCAACCTACAAAATTTTCTGAACAGGTATATGTTCTAACTAAGAAAGTGTTATTCCAAAATAACGAATATACTGTAATACCCTATATATCCTATATTAATGGTCATTACCTTCTCTCGAGATGTCTGTACGTTACCAATAACAGCTTGAGATTAAGGTTTATTAAGAAACTTGACGGGGACCTATATATCTAGAACATAAGAAGATTCATCGATTTAATTTAATTGCATCTCTGTGCCAGTGTGATAACTTTAGAAGTATAATGTTCTTATAATTAAAATTCAGGATTCAGGACATTCGGGATGCGTAATTAGTTTGTAATCAAATCTTAACAATGCTTACTCAAACATGTGACTGGTTATTATGATGCTATGAAATGATGAAATATCACATTCCTTTATTTATTTGTTAATATATTTTAATATACTCTTAATAGCCTCATAAAAAAGTAATAGCTCACACTTAATGATAGATTTTAAATGGAATGTATAATTATCTACAATAAAATACCCTATACATTCCTGCAATACATTTATAACTGTGCATAGTGTTCGGATAAATTTTAAATTGCATATATATTTCAGCGTGTATTCGACACGTGACGAAATATTACAAATACTCATTTTACGTTGTTATGTCAAGAGTATGATTCTTAGACATTTAAACAATTACTGCGAAACATTTTTAAATTTTTATAATTTCCATAACGCCGTGGCTTAGTGATTGGCGTGTGCACTTAATTATTCTACCTTGATGTAGCGTTCACCTGATTTTCCACTGCAAATAGGATAGGAACAGTGTGAAGTGGACCATCCGTTTTCATATAAACGAAATACTCTTAGGTACGATGTAAAATCTCAATCAAACAAAACAAACAAACCATTTTAGGCCTACAATCTATGTGGTAACCTATCGTTTTGGTTCGGCCTGCCGTATCTTAGGTATATATGAGAAGATGTGAAACGCCTTTTTGAAAATCGATTAACCAGACATATATGAAACTGACTTGTGTACTACTGTTCTGAGCTATTGAAGAGCTCTTTTCGTCAAATCCAGCAGGTGATATCTTTCAGTGGTCTTTCATACCACTAGCAACACAGGGACAAATATACAAATCGACTTGGTGTTGCCTAAAGCTCCAAGAACATTGAATTATCACACTGGTACAACCGTCCAAGGATGTTGATTAATTAAAATCGATGAATCATCATATGTTATAGAAAAATTCCTAGCGACAATATTCTAAATAGATCGTAGTCTCGAGTTGTTATATGGTTGATAGGACTTCTGCATTTGCTATTACATAATAAGGAAGGTTTGTGCGTTATCATGTATTAATTGGTTAAAATATAAATATTGGTCCACGCTGCAGAACGCCGCCGTCGCCGTAGAACGCCGCAGCAATACGTCGTGGTGACATGGCGTGTTGACACTTGTGCGCATGTGCGACGACGAAATAACGTACCGATGCGGCGTTTTGCGACAGCGGCTTAACGCCGCAGTGACTATGTCATGGCGTCGTGCCGTTGTGGCACACGCCGTAGAACGTCATGACGAAGTCAGCGTCCTGACGCCACAAGACGCCACAAAACGCAACATGACGCCGCAGTCATACGTTGTGGCATGTGCCACGCCCCACTACGCCATGACGTAGTCACTGCAGTGTGACGCACGCCGCCGCAGAACGCCGCAGCAGTATGTCGTGGCGTATTGGCGCTTGACACATGTGCCACAACGCCATTGACATTGTCCATACACTGCCATCGTCAGATATAGTATTAATTAAATTCCTTCTTGTTTAAACCGCTGACCCAAAACACATTATCCGTACAAGTATAGACAAATTGCGTCCCCTTTCTCTAAGCAACGGAGTTAACATCGCGTACAACCTGTGACGTCACAACAAGTTTCTCACACGTCCGCGCTAACTGTATAAATAGAGATGACCAAGCCACACCCCAGGGATGGGGATTCCCTTTCTGGATTCCTGCAGCAGCCCATTACGGTCATGTAGAGGGCGCTGCTCTCGGCCGGTCCTCAATACTAAATAACGCACAGCCCTTAGTTAACAGGTACTAAGGAGCCAATCCCCGCCCCTTAGTACATAATAACGTTGAATCGGTCTTTGTATGTAATAAAATACTACATAAATAATCTGGAGGTGCAAAAAATGGCCCCTCCCTACTATTTATGTAATAACCAATTAGTACATAATAACGCGCAAACCTTCCTTATTACATAATAGCAAATGAGCACTGAGTTGGTTTTTCTATACTACTGATATACCAAGACTGGAGACGGAAGAATGCACAGCCAGGATATGTTTATATTATATAAATTTTATTTGTTTGAAAAAGTTAATCTGTTTTAATAAAAACGTAATATATGTTTTCAAAATCTACATTTGCTTTCAAACAATTTCTATTTTAATTGTATATTTGTAATTTATGTTCTAAAATTCTGCATTTGCATTCAACACATGTATATATATATTTATTGTCTAAATATTTGTATTTGTTCATGAATTTATACATTTATTGTCCACATTTTTATATTTGTTCATGAAACAGTTTGAATTTTATGTTGTAAAATTGCGTTCTGAGAAACATAATAATTTATCCACGACATTCATAAGGCGAGATTTCATTGGATGACTAACTCCTATTCCAATGGCTGAACCATTATGATATCCCATAATGCACTTTTGTAATAAATATATTCCAGTATGTTTGAAGACAAATAAAAATTCATGCATATCAATCCAAATCATCGAATACATATAAAAGCTTTTACAACAAATATATAAAAAATATTGCACATATATTTTAAATTTAGAATATAAATAAAACTATATATGCAATGGAAACTATCAATTAAGAAAAAGAAATGTATATTTTAAACAAAGAAAGTAAATGTAGAATATTGAAACACTTGGTCTGCCATACTCGTGTGCTTATTAAAGTGAGTGGGTATAACCATTTGACTGGAATGTTTTAAAATTTTGTTGACCAGTTAATGTGCGTGTTGTGTGTCGCGTATTACACCTATAGCACAGTTCTAATTATTGGCAAAATACATGAATATTTTCGTGACGCGATACCAAAAGTTATATAATCATTATTAATTGACACAACTACCAACGTAACATATAATTTTCTTAAATGGATACAAAGAAAACCTAAAAGTGTTCGGTGATCTGTTTCAATGTGTGCACCAAACATGTTTAGGCGTAATCTAAAGAGGGAGCGTAGATTTCCATCAGTCAAGGCACATTGCTCATTCCGTGATCCCTGTAACTGTCGCACGAATCGTTTAAGCACGAGGTACAATCTACCATTTCCTCTTGAACAATAATTAATTATTCAACATCTGTACATGAAAATTACTTACCGATTGTAGCAACGTTACTAATGGTTGTCATTGCCGCCGATAGAGATACGTCTCCATGTAGCAGGTATGCCCAAAGATTGCTCTCCCCTCCCCCAGGGGAACACCCACACGCAAAGAAACCCAAAGCCATTCCAGCCATGGGGAATGTGATCACACGAGTTGTAGTGAAAGCTATCTGGAAACAAAAAAAGGTAAGTTGAGATGTGGTGATATTTACGCCAATAAAGGTAAGCGTGGGGAATGCAATCATAGCAATTTAACCATCAAGTCGATAATACCTACACAATAACTGTAGATACTACCTCGCTCTTGTGTTCAGTAAATTGGTACTGTTTCAAAAAGTGTTTTACTCTGTATTTAAAATATTTAATGTTTACAAACTTATTTAACATTTAAGACAAATAGCTGGCTCAACACACACGAACTATCTGTTAGTAAATAATACTATGACAACAATTGCGTATAAGACAATTCTTATAACTTATAGCACAAGACATATCTGGTTATTGATGAAAATAACCTCGTGAAGCGGATGAGTAAGAAGAATTCAGCACGGTCAGCCACGCTTCTTTTGTGGTCCATCGTGAATCTTCCAAAGACGTCAATATTATGGGAAAAGAAGAGAAATTCTTACCAAAGGCATCAAAATGAATTGACAGAACATGCCAATTGCTGGGGCCACTGGTTTCTTCATCACTTGCTTGAGTATTTTAGTTCTGTTTTGCATCCCATAGTCGTCATGATTAGCACCATATATACCATCATGAAGGGTCGTAAAATCTTCGCAAGTGTTGATGGCTTGGGTAAGCAGACTACGGAAAATTTGGCAGGAGTATTGTAGGTGTTGTTCATATTCACAGCCGATCGTTGTTCACTGTTCACAAATCTATCCCCACTTAAGTATAAATATGGTTGCGCTAAGATGTCGCTGTCTGTGGGTGTCGACTTGAACTTTTCCGTAGTATTGGGTATCACCTGGATCAATAAATCTGTTCTTCCAGGTAAAATACCTGAAAGGGTAACGTTAAATAACCCTTCTGCTGATCCGAAACGTTCGCAGGACTTTATCACGTCTGTGATGTAAATAGATGTAGGTATGGCAAATTTTGCTACATTCTCTTCTGAAAAGTCCAGATGAAGATAATAGTTCTTCTCGGCCGCAGAGCAGTCTATGGAGTAATTTAAAAACACTGTTGTTGATATGTCCATATAAACTAAGAGAAATTTCACGTGGATACTAAAAGTGATTCCATTTGTCGTTTGGCTCATAATCAACATTGGTTCTAAGTTGTTGTGCTCTATATGGTAGCCTCGGCTTTCTTTGTCCCTTTCTTCAGCTTTATTTGAAGCCGCCACATCTCGCAAAGATACGCTTGCGTTTACACCAAATACCACGGCTATACAATATAGAATTATTGACAATGACAACTGCATCTTCCTCGAGAAAATCTCTGAGGTAAATTTTCAGAACTATTTCGAATTAGAAGTCACAAACCAAACAAGTGTAAAACTAACTGTCCATCTATTAGAAACTAGAAGTCCAGTTACCCGGTTAAGTATTCAGACTTTATGTGTTGTGGTCTGAATGAGAGTCTAAAAAGTCTGATATCGCATTGGATTTCATACGTTTCACTTTTTGCTGACTTTTTTTTTAACTCTCCGCAGCTGTTGCTACTTCCGGGAACTGACACAAAACAGCAAGTTTAGGTTCGCTTAAGACTGGTACCTCAGCTGCAGTCTATGTTTATGTTCATTTCATTTCATTCATTCAACACATTACATAACATTAAATGCATATCACAAATTCAAACAAATAAACATTTATTATCGTGGCGGGAGTAGAGCCCCATGGTGTTTGTTCGTCTCTTAATTTCGATATTCTGCCCGGCCTATAGGCTCGTCCATCTTCGCAAGCCAAGGTTAAATCATGAGTATATTAAGCGTGGCACAATACCAATCTCTATCGTGTTGTGTGAGTCGACTAAGGGCAGATAATCTTGTCCCATCAGGGGCTTAACGACCAGGGTAAAATAATGACTGAAATCAACTTATTACATGGTCAAGAGAAGGTTTTGCTTCACCATTTAAATAATATCCAAATGCAGTCAGTCTGTTTCTTGGGCTCTCATCAAGTACCATTTAGCTTTTCAACGCAGACAGCTGACGCATGGCATGGAGGTAAGACAGCGACGGTTTCAATCAAACGTTAGAGTCTGAATATGTTTGAAAAGAACTATCAAAACAAATACACGCGACTGTTGTGCGATAGTGGATCGCTGCTAGGCTGGGGTCCCACGAATTTGGGTGTATGCTGCCAACAGAAATTCCGGCATATGAGGCTAGGCCAAAATACAAACAAGCAGCGATATGTCGCATGGGTAAGAGTTAACCATAAATGTTTTGCAAGTCTACTGGTAAACTGATCGACCATATGATCAAAATTAAATAGAATTGTTTACAATTGGTACCTTCCGTCGGAGTCAATTGCTATGAGCATTCCTAACATAAATTCTACAGATGAACAGGCATGTCACTTACAAGTGAGTTGGGACTGTCGGGTTGTGGACTACAACCTGCTCCAATTAGCCTTACCACTGCACTACCCCCTCAAGTACTCTCGAGTAATACTACTGTCTTATCAGTGCTGTTCTTAACGTCCAGAGATATTGTAGGACATTTACCAGTATATGGGGGACCAGTAAGCCTGAGCTGAAATCCAACGGTTCCGTTGCATAGTTAATCTCACCGTATGTTGGTGTGTCTTCCAGGCCACCCAACAGCAAACAATGTATGGTGCGATGGAAACGAGTGATATTACTACGACATTGGTCTGGTTCACATCGTCACGAATAATCCCGACTTCTGAACGTGTGAATACCACTCCCCTCACCGGACAGGAATCAAGGACACATTGTAAGACCATCTCCAAGCCACCAATGTTCGCGGCGGGTAGGCACTGCCGCTTTACATTGTCCATTTGAGGCTGGGAACCAGATAGTTGTCGAGAAGAGTGGTTGAATTTGGTCGAATATTCATTTACAGTCTGGTCTGAAAATAGGGGTTCCAGGGATTAATTGTCTTTTATTATCTCTCTCCGCATGTATACTTATGTAATATGATTTATGTACCTATGAGCAGTATGCTTACAGTCTCAATAATAAACTAAGCTCTCCAGTAATTGGTTAAAATAAAAAAATTTTAACTCCTCTTAACACTAGTTTGCCCCAATGTTGATATTTTAGGTCTATAAAGCCTTGCCACTGCACCAAATTAAACATGATTGATAAAAAGGTAGTCCAGCACCAATCTGTTTCCAAGTTCAATTTTGGCTGGGGCTCTCTGGTCACTGACCTTCTCGCTGTACATAGCATCTTACCAATCAGACTGGCAGTTCATGCCTGCTTGTAATATGACCCTTCCAAAATTAATATTGTCCCTTATTGATCATACACGATTATACATGGTCACACAACTGTCGGATCGTGTTTGACGATATTGGAAAGTGTAGACAAAAAAGCTTGAGCATGGTCACACAAATGAATTACGATGTTTTGAACAAATGTATGATCGTGTAGACGCGGCTTAAATACAGACGCTTAAGTAGTTGGTTAATTGTGTTTGATTGCCCATGCAGCCTCACAGGGCTATTCGTACCATACGGCCACGAGGTCTGGATACCCGCAAATATGTAAAACTTTTCAACCAACCTGGGACTATCGAGGAGCCTCCCACGGGTTGCCCGATGAAATGATGGCAAGCTCATGTTATGGAAAAGCCATAAGCTTAATATATATGACATAAGATTAACTTATGGATTCACCCCAGTTTAGATAACTGTCGAAGCGTATGACTGGCCATTAATCAAAAATCATTGAGCAGCGGGGTTAGAAATGTCTATAATTGAACTCGAAGAACGAATCCTAATCAATAACCAAAATCAGTTTGGTTAACAACGGTTTACCATTCAGGGAAATATCAATAAACAGAGGGAAAGTGGGTATACAGACTACTAACCAGGATTGTAATTTTTAGAGAATATTTCTGAGAGGATTGTGTCTGAGGGTAAATAAAATGTCTGCTATAGAAAACAATCAATTACCAAACTCAAAAGAACTTTCCGTTTAAGACCAACAAATGATTTCCAACTAACTTCATTCGAACAATAAATTCACTCAAAAATATTATAAAGAGGTCAAAGATAGCACAGTCACAATGACCGGAATCTTTATGAAGATAGCGAACATATAGTTGATAAGAGTGATAGAACAGAAACAGATAGACTACCAACTTTCGGATGGAAATAGCTCGGGCTAATATGAGCCCCAGGTCAATGAAAGTGACACGGACAATGTTGCAATTTGTCCAAAACAAAAAAGATAAATTTTGAGGCAAACCAAAAAAGAGGATTTATTTATTATTATAACAAACTTTCATCCGTTAAGTTTCGTAAAGTAATTTGAACCTGTTTCGTTTTTCGCTATATGCCACAAATATAACGGGACACAAGCTTTCTATACGGGCTATATTTTTTGGCAATTAGCGACAACTTGGAATTTACTGTCAGTTGTTAATGGCGGCTAACAAATGCAGTATCGTAAGTCTAAGTATTTGTAATTTGTGATGTGTGCCATCAGGAGAATACTTACAGATCTGTCGGCGATCAGTTACTAATAAAATTACAACTGTTAATAGTTAAATGAGCTTTCTCATCGGTGTTCCATTTGGTTCCAAGTTATTGCTTAAATTCGGATCTGTATTAGGATAAATGTTAGCGCGACATTTAGGCTCATATGTTTGCCTTTTAAAAATCCACTAGTAATTACAAGGTTAGTTAAGGGTAAATATTGAATAAGTCAACATACTTAATGTTCTGAGCTAGATGAATGTCAGATGGCGAATTATTTTATCACATATTTCAAAATACAAAGAATAACTTTTACCTTCTTAAATACCATGCAGGTTTTTTGCAAAAACTGGAAATTAAACAGTTATCTTAATTCAAACTCTGAATCACTAGTAACGTGTACATCTATATCATATAGACCCAACAAAGCTCTGTGTTTACGATGCGTACAAACAAAATCGATATAATGAGCAAATGCAATTATAGCTTTTAATGACCATGTATAAACGAAACTAATATGCTTAAGGCAGAAGCAGGATTATATTATAAAAATAAACAAAACCAGCTATACATATAATAGGCTTATAATGAGAATAATTAGATTTTTAAAATCCATTTCCAGTTAGCCTGAAGCTACCGCATATACAATGTAGTTTTATGTTTTAAAAAAATATTTTTTATATGAATACAAATAATTTGCAAAGCGTTTTGTTTCTATTCGTCATTTATTACAAAGTAGAATGAATTAGATAAATTATTTGCTTTTAAGTTAGAAATCAATTCTAATTGTCGCTTATGTTCGCTTTGTTGACATTATACAAAAATTATATTGAATGGTAGAAAAATAAAACTGTCAGTGCGGGGTACAAAATACACGGAACACACCTTGATGCAATTAATTTATATCATACTTGGAATTAGTCCGAATGTCACTGACGTTTTTTATTTTATTTTTTATACTGCCTGACAGCCTAAACAGTTTTTGCTCGACAGAGAATTACTAACACAAACCATCGATTGAGCCACTGTAACTTACTTGGAATGTGTCCAAAGTCAAATCATCAACGTGTACAGGGGGAGCACATTTGAAGAACGGGGTGATTTGGCGACAGCGACAATATTCCTTTATTTATTTTTTTTACTTTTGACTTTATTGTGAATAGTTGACACTGCATTCAATATTCGGACAGTTACAGATGAACGAACAAATAGTTACACAGTAAAAAGAATGGTTTCGATTTTAAATGGTGAATAAACCCCCCAGAGACATGACTTTCATACAAGTTAAGGGCATTTATAATGTAAATGGCATATAAAGTATACGCTTATAGGTTAAAAATGATCAACCTGTTTATTGCGAAATTAAGCAGACTTGACTTTCAAAACACCTTTTTGTGTTTAATTTGTCTTAGTATTTAGATGGTAAACACTTATTGTTGATCACGTATCACGATCATGTTTAATTAGGCCGTAAATGGCCCGTTTTCCGCAAAAAATAAATATAACGAACATTTCAATATAGTTATTTTCAGCGATAAAGAGGCCATTCTCTGCCATATTTTAAAGAAAGAGTTAGACATACATGTAGACACATTTATAACTAGAACAATACTACAACGAAAACACTTTTATAAATTCTGAATTCAAATTTGACAAACAATTTAATCATCAACATTTACAGACGTCATTAAGTAATATATCCCAACTATTTCAGAACGGTGTAACGATACCTCCGTGCTTCGGCATTATTCATTCAAAGTGTTCAAATTGAAATAAACACTTAATGAATGTAAAAACATATTCTATATCTCCATGAAAGAGTACTTCGTGGGCGTAAACAGAATGAATAACCACGGAATAAAAACACTCTAAGATACAGCTTGATCGTGTCTGTGTTGAAAATAGCAGACGGATCACTGGTGATGCGCGACAATACCAGGATCAAAAAACGTCATAATACCCTATAACTTCTATAAGCTGGGACACAGGCCACAGAAATAGCATGTAATACACCCTGTGATAAAGCCTATTTCTCTGTCCCAGCTGCTGTAAGTTATAGGGTAACTAAATAAAAAAAACGTTTATTTCATCGTGAAGATTTTAAATACTTTTGTATAGACGATACTAAATAATTTCCAGATACCTTAATAAAGCCGACAGTCCTAACTGCCTTGGTCCTTTAATCGTAATTGCAGGCCAATTACCGTGACCTGCAACCTGCTTA
>JARFOD010041415.1:0-10239 GCA_031763545.1 Mopalia muscosa | reverse complement strand
TTCTAAATCATCAAGAGTTGCGTTTGAGCGAGGGTTTGGTTAACATGGACGTTAGAAACAAATATATATCATTACAAAATGTGTATTTGGTCGTGCGGTCTGAAAACTATAAGCTACTTTTTCAAAATTCTCTTTTGCGTTTCTTTTTTTTGAAGAGTGTATTTATATGCTTTTGCGGGTCTCTGTACCTCAGTCGACAATAGTTCGTGGGTTCGCAATTCGTTGAAGGCAAGCAAAATGTTTCTATAAAAATGAATTATATATTTTTTTATTGTAAAGAAAGGAAATTATACAGGCGTGTTTTGTTGCGTTTTAGGTATTTATCCCAATATACTAAGTGACTTCTTCGCCAAATCAAATCCCAAACCCTCACACAACTGAACAGTTATAATATAGACCAATGGCTAGAATCAGCTCCTAGAAGAAAATACCACAATAGTCTTTTAACAGTGCCAGACAATTCCTGAAAATGTACGAAGGCGAGATGCAAACTACATACTTACACAGCAGATGAGGCCTTCTGTGTTGGGCAACAAAGTAGAAATTGTATTATTTGGTAGACAGTTTGAATTGTGATTCAGAAAATGTGGTATATCTTATAACTTTAAGAAGTGTCTGAAACAATATGTTGGTGAAACCAAACATCCCCGTCGTCTTAAGAGTCAACACTCCTTTGAGCTCCATGAGGTCAAACCTCATATCCCAAATAGCTGAACATTTTTCTCTCTCTGATCATTCGGTTAAAGATAATTTTGAAATCAAGCCAATTGAAACACACACATTCTTCCCGCTGAAAACGAAACCAAACAGAAACGCTTAGAAAGAGAAGCTAATTGGATTCAAACTCTTTAAACTTTGTATCCACTGATATCATTAGTTTTCTAATAAGACCAGCCAAGCACTTAGTTTGCTAGTCTCCATTTAAAGGAATATCTAATTCTAAAATGTCTACTCCTCTCTCACAAAGGCCCATTAAACCTGGTTACGGCGAAAATTCTGTCTGTATCAGACAGGTTATAGATCAATCTCTTTAACAGACATATTCATCGGTTAATCTCCTTATCTCTGAAATATTTATATTTAGGAAGATTTATCCATGCCAAACATCTTGTTAGCTACATTTTTAACAATACTTTGTTTACCATATTTATGGCCATTACCTTCTCTCGAGATGTCTGTAGGTTACCCATAACACAACTCGAGATTAAGGTTTATTAAGAAACTTGTCTCTGGAGTTATCTAGAACATAAGATGATTTTTCGATTTTAATTGATCTACATGCCTGTTCCAGTGTGCTTTTAGAAATATATTGAAAGGTAACATTTCACACCTCACCCACCTGAAATAGACAAGAACGATAACAAAACACAAGCATTTAACATTGTGTGAGGATTTTGGGCGGCCATTTTAAAAATGGCTGCCAAGGCTGACAGGGGAATATTTTTTGATGGCGCCAATTCTGGATGTGTAGCCCAGGACATGTTCTATGGTTCTACCAAGTTTCATTCTTTTATGACAAAATGCACAATCGTTTAATATTTTTCACATATCCGCCTAACTAATAGTCCAGACCGCCCATTTAACATGGGCGTAAATGGGGACATTTTCAAATACCGCAGAAAGATCAGAATTGTTTTGATAGGTTTGGGGATATACACAAGATTGAGTCTTTGTGCAGAATTTGAGCTTTCTGGACAATTAGGCAAGGAGTTATTCCCGGGTTTTGAGTCTTTTAAAATGAAATTGTATAGTCCTTGCCGGCCATTTAACATGGGTGTAAATGGGGACATCTTGAAATAACGCAAAAGACCGGAATTGTTTTGATAATCTTGTGTAGAGCCCAAACCTGAATCTTCGTGCAAAATTTGAGCTTCCTGGGAAAATTAGTTCAGGAGTCATTCCCGGATTTTCAAATTTATTCTAGCATTGAGTTGATCAAATTTTAAAAAAAAGTATTTTTAATGGGTTTGATTGTACATTTAGCGTCCCCTTCGTGAAAGCATGTAAACAGCTTATTGACCATCGTGGAATAGCAGTGGATGCAATACAAACACTCAAGTGCATGTTAGGTTCTGTTTTGCAATTTTTTGAAAATATATTTAAATTAAGTTGCCTTACCATCAACCTTTAGCTATTCAATGAATCTAGCTTACCTATTTTTCCACAAACTGTCTAATTTCAAATGGCTTACTTGTTTGAAAGCTTCTAAACAACATAATCGTTTATTCGTCAAGTTGTAGTAAGGACAGGCTGTATCAAACATTTAACACAATGACCCGGCAAAAAGACAATGAGTAATTTGACGTATCAATTCGCATGTAAAGGAACAAACCGCCATTTTTGTAATGTTTCTTCCTCGTTTATGTTCCTAATTAGGTAGATTGTACTTATTTATTAACCATTGAAATCCAGGCTGAAATGTATTTGTGCGTGTGCTCAGCTCATTTAACCACATTAAATAAGATTGAAGACGGGTTTGGCTGTCACTTGTATAGAAAGTATAGTCTTTAACACCAATAAATTCCCCAAATTATATGTTCTCACGCCAGTAAACATAATGCAACACAGATTATTACATACTATCGTTTTTTCAAATATAAGCGTTGAAAGCTTACCAAATAAAGTAAGAATATTTTGAGTCTGATTTCGAATAACAATTTTCAATAAGCACAACTTTAAGCATGATCTTTGTCACGATGAATCCCCATTGCTTTGATATAACAAAAAATATCCTAACTTGTTTTGACACGAAATGTGGAAAATTTCATTCTTGAGGATGTCGTTATCTGTTTACACCTCGTGAGGTTAGTCTGGTCAGATAAAAACACCATGTGCATTGCATAATAAACCTCTGTGTTATTTAGAAAAGCTGCCAATCGTCCCCGTAAAAAGATTTAAAAAGAATAAAATTCCGATCGCTCTGTTGTATACCATGAATCTATTTTAAGTTGAGAGACAATATTTAAAATACCGGGTAATAAAAGGGTCGGGTTTAATTTATAGTTTGTATGAACAGCATTTATTGGTAAAATTGACTTCTAAATACGTCGTATCAAGTAACGCTGAATATTTTGGTTAGCCTACAAACATGTCGAATGTGCTTTATACAAAAAAAGGAAAACTGGTGGTAAAAGTAGAGCTCCCCGAGATCCCACGTGTGCATTAACGATGTCTAAACATACATCTAATTCAGATCGAAATCAGTTGTGTTTTAAAAAGAAAAAACAACATTATAGAGGTTTAAATTGCTTGAACAAATCTGGATCTGATATAAAGAATAATCCCCAGAGAAAAGTAAAATGTCACTTCATTGAAATCGGCAATATTATCTTTTTTTGTGCTTCGTTAGATTTTTGTTTGATTTGGGTTTGTCGCAGAACTTACTGTTATTTCGCTCATATGACGTCTGCCAGTCAATGGGCGAGGTAACCACTGTCCACACCACTGGCAACAAACAGAGACCGGACAAAAGCAGGACAATCACAGGACGCAATACAAAAACATCACTAACAGATCGTCTTCTTGCTGCTACTCGACTTCTAGAACACAATGGCAACAGGAAGCGATAAGATGGGGTTGAGTACACCACATTAGTTATTCTAATGTTTATCAGCTGGCCTTGACTGACACTCGATTTTATTCTTAGCAGAAATTTAAGTATAGACAAAAGAAAGACAACAAACCAGCATAATAGTATATTTTTTTACAGAAATTGTTTTTTATTACAATTTGCAAGGAACAAACATCGCAGTGTCTGTTGCAAATTGTTGTTTTTTGGGGGGTTTTTTTTGCCGTCATCCGATTAAAACAATTTTTGCACTAAGCTGGTTGTGTTGAACTTTCGCCAACGAAGAGCTGACACATCAGCACAAAGGCTCAGAGGCTTTCTTCTTTGTAAAACCAAATCGATATCTACCTTCTGTCTTGAAGGGAAGCACAATTCCACACGCATTGGTTTATGACCAGAGACAATAACAATAGCGACAAGTAAGGCTTTTCTTATGTTTCAAAGAAAAACCTTTTGAAGTCTTTTTTTTAAAGCAACAAAACAAACACTTGAATTAAATAAGATCCCAAGCCATCAGCTCATCACAAAGGGTTTGTATTTGCATAAAAACTAGCTGGGAAATGGCCCAAACAGATGTACAATACGAAGCCAAAATAAGTTCTTGGGGGCGGGAATTCTAAGCATAAACTAGTAATCGAAAAATTTCAAATGGATAACATTTTCCCCGTGGATTAGTAAAAAGTTTTACAGTGATTTTCAAGATCGTTTTCAACTTAGGAAAAGGTTCAAACTATTTCCAACGGGAGACTGATACGCTGTGTCCGAAAAAACTGCAGTCCATGTTTAATACTTAATCAGTTTATGAAATAAGGCCTATTCTCTAGAATAAAATGTTATCACCGATATGAAACCCAGGAAGTCATATGTCTATATTGATTCGTGTACAAATTATTTTCATTTCAGTGTCGTACGTGCCCATATAAAAAGAAAAGGCTTGCCAATCAATGCTATCTTTAGCATCTATACTAAAGCATTGCCGTATATCAGATACAGTGCCCTGGGTGAAAGACCACAGACCACATCGAGTGTTGGCACGAATTGTCAATTGCTTATCAGCATTCTTGTGTCGATTGTAAACCTTTAAATATACACGACCGAATCAAAGGGAATATTTATGCATAAGACTATAGAACAGAAACAACTGAAGCTATCTAAGCTACAGTTTACCATGATATCGGCGAAAGTGGTGTCATAAAACTCTCTAACCAATAACATCAGTATAAGTTTTGATCCCAGATAAACAGCCATAAAATAATACGTCAATTATACTGGGTTTAGCTCCCAGTGGCAGAATCGATAAACATTACAAATTCTGTAAGTAGTGTTTATTTCTCATTTAGAATATGCAAGAACATACACATGTCAAAAGATACATGCCTGCGCTTTGCATGCGGATTTAATGTTTGTTTATAAAGAAAGCCGTTAAAGTTGCCCGAGGTTAGTTTCCGTTTTAGAATTCCTTAAAGATCGTAAACAAATTCCTCAACATTTTCTAGTATCTGTGAACAACACCAGCACCCTGCAAAAACAAAAAAATTAAAATAGAGTATGTTTGTCGAGTGGGAAAGTTTAAATGATGATGTCCAAGCTGACACAAAGTCATGCAGTATTCATCGTCTCATAACGTGAAAACCATTCGTTAACCATTGCAAGCTACGAATTGTTATATTTCAACAGTTGGGATTGACAATATTCCTATCTTGCCATATAAAGTTACAATTTCGATCATTTTAAAAAAGGACATTACGGGGTTATTTTATCAAACCTCATATTTCCATTTTGATTTATAAATAGCGTTCACTATTTGATATCCTTGTTTCTCAAAAGAAGGTGTCAATGATTGGAATTTCAATAGAGAATACCGGTAGGCCTATTAAAATACTCCTGAAATTGCCAGAAGAAGTTAGCCTTCTTTTTCGTCGATACAAAATTTTTCGCTCCTGCCCACTTTACACTATTTTTATAAAGGGCAATATTATCAATAGAAATAGTTTCATATCCCATGGAGGAGACTGGCATGATGACAATAATAAAACAAATCGGTAATTATCCATTATGTATATAACTATGTATTAGCAGGATTGCCAGCATCTGTTCAACTTTCACAGTGATAAAAATGGAACGTTAGATAGTCTAAAATATCTATTGTATGCGTCTATTGCTGGCCTTTACATCCTACTCTATAAAACAGTTTACCGTTCTGGTTTCACAGTCAGTTTCTTTGTGATGAATTCCGCAAGCTGAGAAGCTTTGTCTACTTTAGCTTGTTTATCAAGTGTATCTTGATTATGGTAGACGCTAATATTAACCATCGATTCTTGGGATCCCGCTCGCATCATCTGAATTCCAGGAATAATCTCGACGGCTGTATTCTGTGTAAGAAATATGTCACATCAAATAGAAACATGGACAAATGCTTCTTAAAAATTTCAACATTCCAAAAGCTGTTTCGAGTTCTCCATACATTCTTCTAAAAGATTTCCAACCAAAAATTAGGTTATTCCGAATAAATTGACAGTAGGCTTTAACATATAGAGTTTTGTCTTCTGCTTTTGACAGCCGGATTAAATCATTTTGTTAAATAAGGAACAGACTAACGCAGAGGTGTATAGTTTTTCTCAAACTTGGCGGCGCCCGTCTGTCGGATGCACAGAAACAATTTTGTAACTATCAAGTACCATCTAGCTTTTTAAACCGGCTGTACGTGTTCCAGGCATGGAGGTATAGCCGCTTCCGCTTTCAATCAATTGCACTGAAACAAGCATTCAAACCACTATGACTGTCAACATTTCAGATGAATAAACAATGGGCATCTATCTATACGGTTGTTTGACAAACTTAAACATAAAGAGAGATTGTTTTCTCGCTTTTAAGAATTGTGGAATAGGGCCGTGTGAGTATGATGTTATCGGGAACAACATTAGAGAAAGACCACCCACTTCTTGCTCGAGGGTTAACAGCTTTGTTACTGTAGACAACATACATTTTATTTGCAACATAATAATATCATGTAATGTAATATATAATAAAGTTTTTTTCTCTCAAATGCTGTACTATTATTCTATTGGCAGCTTACCTCTAAGTCAGACTGAAACATGATAATTGAAAACTTGCAAAGATCTTCCAGTAATGAGCCGGGCATTGAGCTCCCAGCAAGATTCGTATGTAGCAAAACCCTTACACACGACATTCTCCGCTTATAAATAGAAATAAAACAAAACAAACAGCGAAAATGTATATCAGGCCAGAATCTGGACTAAGTATTGTAAACTAGAGTTGTAAACTGACGTCTGGAGCACAAGTAGCAGTACTAAGTCGAGAGGCCCTGTGGTATACCTATATGCTTCAAATGATATGGACTGTTTGTCCTAGCGCAGTGTTCTGACAGGTACACCTAACACATTGATTACAATAAGCGCAGGACTCAATACATGTACATATACAAATGACAAGTCTTATCGCATATCAACCTTTCAAAAAGTATAACGTTTGTCTATACGCTTCCTTGAGCAAACAACCCGTATTATTTTTCCAATTGTTCGGGTACCAATACAGAGTTTAAAACACACATACATGGGCACACGCTGCATTGTACATGTATGCCATGTATTAGATCACCTCGTGTACCTAAATTCGCGTTGTAGGACTTTGTTTCATTAACCACCATGCCTTGTCAAGCAGTGTTTGGTGTACAAACCAAGAAACCTTGTTAATAGAAACTCTGCGATATTTGCAATGACTTTGTAGCTCCGGACGACGGGTGGCCGTCAATCCATGAGCGGTAAATTAAAGTGGGCTTAGTAGTCGTTGAACAACCAGCTGAACAATAACGTGACATTTGTATAAAGGTTCGCAACTTTACTTAGCCAATGGGTGCACCCAAGATAAAACAAGTTAAAGCTTGGGAATGAAAACCCAGGTCATATCCAGAGTCGAGTGTACTCAATAGGCAGTTCATCTGTCAGCCTTTGGTTTCAAAAGGTGAACAGATGGAGAGTTCATTGATCTCTTCTAATTTCCGAAACCAACTTTGGAAAGCTGTGAAAAGAGAAATTATTCACGCCTTGCAGTTTAAAAGCTTTTCATGTCACAGACTAAACTAAAAAGCCAGCATCTTTATAACCAGTATGATGGGACTGGTGACATATGAATAGAGAAAGATATATATATTTTTGTTGCGAAACTCACCCTTACCTAAGAACCGATTGGTTTCGGTTTTTCATTCATGAATTTTGGTGAAACGAAATCAAGAACATGAAATGTCTGTGGAGTCAGTCGGCGGTTCGCAACTAGCTGTTAAATGAAAACAGCCATGGTATGCAACACACACACTCACTGAATGTCGTAATGCAAGAAGTGTCAAATCAGCAATCGCAAACTTTACGATTTGTTCGATTTATTGGGGTTTAACGTCCTGCTGAAAGGTATTCCACTGGTATGACAGCGGATTGACAACTTCACACTGCTCCTAACTTTATAACGATGGAAAACGATGGAAAACAGGAAACCTAATAAAAACCACCCTCTCCATTGCCCGCAGCCAAATAATCACAGAGGGGCTCAATCCTGTGAACGGTCCATTCATAACGAGAGGTCAACAAAATGTGAAAGACACAAAAACGTTAAGAAAGCAGCTTTAACGTTTTATTTAAATCCATCCCAAATATAACGAGCTATTCGACAAATATTATTAACATGAGAATTTCGTTCTTATGTGCTCCAGTTTGTATTATTTCATACTCACGCTAACTCTCGCGGCACTGCTAGGGTTGAATCAATAATTTTATTCTGATCGAGATGGCAACACCACATGAGATTCCTTTTGATTTTACGAGATTTGACAGAAAAGGATCGACACATCTGGACTAAATCGCACTTTTAAAGCAGAGTGGTATGCTACCGAAAAATCATTGATTTAATTTTCTAATAAAAACTACACAATAGGAGGTTGCGGTGAGCCAAGGTACGTTGATATAAGCAACACTGTTTGTTTGGTTTTCGTTTAACGCAGTAGCCTACGTAAAGTTATTTCAACAGAGGATTGAAACCAATTTCATCCACGAAAGACGCTACTAGCGGCAAATACTAAAACGGGACCACAGATCGGTTCTTTGTTGTCCCTCATCTCTGAGAGCAGCAGGGCAACAGAAAAATAGCTGGCTGATGCAGTTCTGCGACTTGTCAACCAAACGACACTGTTTGATAGTTAGATCATGGAGCTATAAAGAGGAGGCACAACTGGCCCACATCAAAGTGCCTATGTTCGATTCCGCCACAGCTGGAGTCGAGAGATTAGCAGTGCAGATGGGAAGGCTTAATCCGCTCTTCCCGAAAGTCCTAGGAAACTCGGGATCATCAGCCGTGACGAGAAATGAAACTCCACTTTAGATTGCGTATTTCCATGGAAGTAAATTAATTGACCTCCGTGGTAGTTCTAATTGACCATACAGCGACCTAATCAACGGGCAGAATATCAAAGGATTGCGTCAGATTGACAGATAGAAAAATGAATGAATTGTTAGGCCTTTATAAGCTTAGTGAATACTGTTCAAAAAGAGCCTATTTCTATGGGTTTTTCCCCTTGAAGCAAAGTTTTAATTAAAAGATAAAATCTTGTAGCAGGATGCGAAAAAATTAGTATCTGTATATCTGTATAACCTCCAAACACCAGCATACTGTAGACGCAACAGATTTATTTGTTAGGCTACATGTAGCTGCCGCCTGCTGAGTGAGCCAATTGTTAACGCAAATCATAAGATTTACCAATTAAGAATCTTGAGCTGCGCCTCTTGGCTATCATACGTGCTGTTATTATACTCAGCACAACAGTGGTAACTACCTCTACCAGTCACAAGGCCTGAATTATGTATTTAAACTTATTGGTGATTAACATCACAGGTAGTTAATCGATTCCGTCAAGTATGGGGCTGAATAGCCGCTTATATACAGCTAGATAATTAACAAGCTAAATTTTAACTTAAAAGCTAATTTTCAAATCAAAAGCTATCTTGGAATTAATAAGTTAATTTCGAATTAACAAGCTAACGTGGAATTAACAAGCTAAAGTCGAACTAATAAGCTAACTTCGTCGTATTAATATGCTAACGTCGATTAACAGCATAAGAATAAAACCAATATAATCAATATTTGCAAAATAAAACAAAAACAATACATTTTAAGTACAATTGGTGTACTTTGCTTTCATATGTCTGAATTCTGGCACTAACTGTGTATCTTTATATTCACCATCAGTATGTCTGTATGCCATTTTGTCCGCACTATAATACTGTCTCATCGACCATAAACAGTATTTCAAAAGCAAACAAGCCGAGTAGCTAGCAGGTCCACCACTAGAGGGTTTTTTTTTTTAAATATATGCTCATAATCACAGTCAAATCACCTTTTCCTACTTTTGTTTGTGAACTTTTTTTTTTTTTTTCAAAGAACCAAACCTTTCGGTGTGCTATGCAATGTCAGCCATATTTGTTGCGAAATCCTGTAAAATACAACCATATCTAAGGTAATAACAGAAAAAGCAAAGTTGGAAGTTGATACCTGAATTTGAGTGTGTGTTGGTACATTATGGTAAAATGATGCATTGGTGGCCATTTTGTTTTATGGAATTTGATGAAATTCAATCCAATCTGTTGTTTTAATAAGATGAGACTATA
>JARFOD010041404.1:0-10239 GCA_031763545.1 Mopalia muscosa | reverse complement strand
TTGTCCGAACCATAGTTTCTGAGCATTGGTGATCACAAGAAATTGTTTACGGACGGACGGACGGACGGAGGGACGGAGGGACGGACGGACTAACGGACGGACGGACCACGGATGAGAGTGATCAGAAAAACCCCACCATCAGATGATGGTGGGCTAAAAAGGTAAAAGTCATAAAAAGGCTTGCCAAATACATATGAAGCTTTAACTCTATGTTTATCGTCTCTTCTTTGATGAGTAACGTACCTTTTTATTTTTGACCTGAAGGCGCCATTTGGCCAGGCTAATGATAGGCCGTGTGCCAGCTACAGTCATGTTGGCATGGTGACGACGTCGCATTGCACCTATGGCTTTGTGGAATGCCTGATTCTACACAAAGGAACAAACAAGCAGCATTAGATAAAACGAAGATTTGTTGTAGACGGACCAGCCTATGGATATATAAAGTTATGTATTTAAAATGGAAATAAACAGCATGCATTTTTTTTTTTTCACATTTACGTAATAAACACAGGACACGATTTTACATTCATTAAATTCTAAAGTTTATATAATCCGTTTAGAATTGAGTTTATTTCCAACATAAATCTGGCGAGTTGCATAGACGTATATATTTCTAACACTGGCACAGGTATGTCCATGAATTAAAATTGATGAATCTTCGCATGCTCTAGATCCTGATTAGATCTTAATCTCGAGTTGTTATTGGTAACGTCTCGAGGGAAAAGTTATGTGTATGGTAATACAATATGTGAATATGAAACAAGATATTCAGTTTAGGTTTAGATTTAGCCAAACGAAAGGATACAAAACAAATATAAACTAAACAATTATTATGGCCGCTCTTAAAGAGAGTTAGATGTTGTCTAATCCCAGAGAGAAGTCTTGATTAAAACAATTGGATCCTTGCTGTATGTATACACGTAACAGAACGCACACTGCAGAGCTAGCAGGTCCACCTCTAATGGTTTTTTAAAAAATATATGCTCATTATCCTAATCAAATCACCTTTTCCTTCTTTTGTTTAAGAACTATTTTTTTTCGTTCAAAGAGAAAAAGGTATAATGTTTATCACCTTTCTGGTGCATTATGCAACGTCAGTCATATTTTTGTGAAACCTAGTGAAATACAACCACATCTATGGTATTAACATTAAAAGCGAAGTTTATATCTGAATTTGAGTAGTGGCCATTTTGGTTCGTGGAATTTAATGAACTGGGAGAAACTACTTTCCAAGTTTGATAATGTCCGTAAATTTGATCTCAGGCCTTGTGGTCATAACATATACTGACGTAAATAGTGTGTAATTCAGTTAAATACAATCTTTTATTCGCCTTAATACACGAAAGCTCAATTTCATGGTAATGGGTGAATTTGTTCTCTAGCTGTCATGTTCACAAAACATAAGTGTGAATATTGGTAAAATCATGCAATGGCGGTCAGTTTGTTTACAGAATATGATGAAATTCAATCCCATCTGTTTTCTTTATAGGAGGAGACTATAATTGAAGTTTCAAGTTAATCTGTGAATTTGTTATAGAGTGATAGTGCCCACAACATATGCAGATATGAAAAGTGTAAAGTCTTGCAATGGCGGCCATGTTGTTTTACGGAAATTCAATCCCACCCATTATCTCTAAGACAGGAAGCTGTCTTCAAAGTTTGAAATTAATCCGTGAATTTATTCTCTACTTTTGTGTTCACAATACATACAGTCATGTATGAATTTTCTAAAATTATGTGATTATTGCATTTTGTTTTACGGAATTTTTGTGTAATGTGATCCAATCCGCCGTCCTATTCAGAGGAAGGTACATACTAAGTTAAAAGTTAATCTGTAAATTTATTCTTTACTTATTGAATATTCTAAAATTATGTTATAACAGCCATTTTGTTTTACGGAATTTTACGATCTATAAGTCCAACCTCTTGGATGAAACAAGTTCTTGGTGAACTTTATCCCCGCCCTTATCTTACTATGTCATATACTTATCACCTACAAATAATTGTATGGTGAATAAACCAAGTTCAATTATGTTTCTCTTGTAGACTATTATAATGCATGATTGTTAGAGAGGAGTATACATTTTAGGTATATTCATGTACCAGAAGCCTAGCAGATCGGTTGATAGGTTAGTCATATTGGCACTCCGAAAAATATTTCCTTCACTCTTAGCTGGTCTCTTATTAAGGGCATACGACGTTTGACAGATCAGGAAGGGAGAAATGTTTAGCTATTGTGTCCGAGTTTTAACCTAATAAAACTTTTGGCTTAATTTCAATCAGTCTTTTATTTTCACAAAGATATTATTTCAGACACGTCATACCCCATTATCAGAGTTAAAACTGTTTACTAAATATAAAACGGGTCATTTTGTTGCCCGACAAAGCGTCTATAGCTTACAAGTACAGTCTTTATACATTTTGAAGACCTGTGTGACAATGTGAAAAGCGATTGTGTCTTAAACATAGGACACGGTATTATATAACTTGGACTATAATAAATTGTAACTGTTCAGCTGTGGTCCAACCAACAGTTTCAATATCTAAGTAGTCAGAGGGGCATACAGTTGTACAGAGACGATATGAATCTTCTCGGGGAAAGGATTGTAACAATTATGGTATGATTTATGGCTGAGCTGCATGTTTTATACAGTTAATTGAAGATATAAACGTACATAAAGCTGCTAAGAAAAACATTGTCGTATTTTTTGTACAATAGTTCAAATTTTACCACAATCATTTATCTATGGACGAAATTTAATTAATAGCGCTTTCTTAAATAAAATAAACATAACTTGTTTGTTCCTAAAGTAAATGTGCAGTTTACGTACCCCGACAAGTTTTGTAAACGACAGTTGATTCCTGGTGTTGGTCCTCTTTGGGAAGGTTTGGGAAAGAAAATCCCCATCGCCATCTCTTGAATGTCCCCTTGCGCTCACCGAATCCGTATCCAGGGAATTGCGAAAACTTCTCCGTGTGTTGTTACTCATATTATCTGATCTATACGTGTAGCGCTGTGTTAATATGATTATCAAACCTTAGAATGAACACCTTAAAAACCACGACACTCAAATAATAATATGGTCACATATGCACAGTATATAATTTCGTACAGCTTGGATTAAAAACATGATCTGGAAGTGTTATTCCATCATCCATATACAGAAACATTTTTCTGAGTTTTGTTTTCGCCCCACACCATAGCATGCTCCTCAACCATAATAATTCCTCTCCAAGAGAAGTATATTGGTATATTTCATTGACCTATGGTAATAATCCGAACTACAGCAGTAGTTCGATAGTGAAACATCGCGTGGTTGTCCTCGTTGACAATATATGTGATTATTATATGTTTTGTGTTGGTGACATTCCACATCTATCAAACTGTTGTAGCTATGAGAATATGGTAATTAGTAGCCATTGAGCGGTTGTCTGTGGGCTCGTGACTCCGGTCACCTGACCGGGTTAACATTTCACCGCTATTTGATGCCATTGTCAATCCGGATACAGATTTGAGACTGCTTGAAACGGTGTATGGGTTTTAGGATTGTATGTGCTATTCTATACGTTATGTGTTATTAAATTATTATTAACATTAGAATATGATATGGTTAACACATGGAGGTTATGACATGAGTACAGCGGAAACGAATATTTCTTCTTATGAAATAAACGCAGTCTGTGGGTTTCTTTCTTATCCACAAGCATCACTTGGTATAAAATCCGTACAGCATTAAGATTGTGTAGCTATTCTAACGACGGGTAGGCCCCCTATATGAATCTCAAGTAAGTACTGGGTAACACAGTGAGCTTCATTGCCTACATTTTGTTTGAGTTCAAAGAAGTAGGGTCTATACTGAAAAAATAGATCACACATTATAAATAATATTTTTGGATATGATTTGTGTGAATTGACACCAATAACATTGAGTTTATTGGTGAAATCTAAAATACCGAGATAATTCAGATTAATGAATTAATAATGGTGTCATGTCGTTTACGTATAAGACTAAAGCATGAATGGATACGAGACTATCTAAACCAGTGACTTGCCAGTAAAACCCACGGTTGCCTGGTTTGTAACTGCTTAATAGTAAATAAAATACGTTCAGTATAAAATGGCTTGTTTTTATTTATTAATTTATTTATTAAGTGTGTGCATATGTTCAAGAAAAATAAGCGAAGAAATCAAAATTTAATTGAGAAAAACAAGCAATAGTGATACCACCGAGGCTTCAGTTGTTAAATGTACGAATAATAAACTCGACGGTCATTTCTTATATTATGGGCAAATTTAAGGCATACGAAGGCACAAATGGGCAAAAATACATGCGCATGTAGATAACACAATATTGTGTAACAGAAAGCAATTATGAGGACAGAATAAAAATAAAATATAAGAAATATATGTTTTGTGAGAGGAAATGTGACATGCTTCCAGAGTAGTTTGTAATGGGTTCTTGGTTTTTAGAATAAGAGTGATAGCATTTTAACAGTTCATATGTAAAAGGGTATATATACGAGAAAAATTAAATAATTGTTTTTAAAGAATGTTATAAACTGGGACTATGTGCTTTAAAAATCACATCAAGCACAATAAAGCTCGACAGCTCGCCTTAATAATAAAACAAAGTTCATCTCGATACATTGAGTACTTTTTTAGATAGACATCAAGATATGACATTATTGGAGGCGAAGAATGGACGGACAGACGAAATTCCAAGAATGTTACATGAAACCATCATGGCAGTGAAAAGTCCCAATACGTCATCAGTTAAATGAAACAATTTTTAGCTCGATACATGGAGTCATTTTTTAGATAGACATCGAAATATAAAAGTCGATAAAGTGGAGACAAAAACAGACGGGCAGGCAAACTTCCAAGAATATTACATGATTCGTATAATGACATTGGACAGTCCCTATATGTCAGCTGTTAAATGAAAGAAGTTTGAGCTCGTTACATTGAGTAGTTTTTCTAGATATCGAGCTCGGAATATGACAGGCCGTACTCTATAGAGTAAAGGAAAATGACTGACAGATGGACGGACACACAAACTTCCTTGAAAGTTACATGAATAGCAGCATGGTATTGCGCAGTCCCAATATGCCAGCTGTTAAAATAAATGTCCGATCGATGCATCGAGTACTTCTGAAGATAGACCTCGGAATATGACAGGAGGAAGTAGTGGAGGCAAAACAACATACGGATGGACGGATAGACAACACCCAAGAAAGTTACATGAATAGCACCATGGCAAAGCACAGTACCAATATGCCAGCTTTTAAAATAATTTTCAGCTCGATACATCATGCACTTTTGGAGAGAGACCTCGGAATATGAAGGGGAATTTTTAAGTACAGTAGAGGTAAAGAACACACTAAGAAGAAAATAAATATCAGGTTTATACTTTTAGTACTTTAGAAGATAAGAGCTCGAAATACGAAAGTAAGTAAAGTGGAGGCAAAGAACAGACGGTCAAACACACTTCGAAGAATGTTACATGAAAAGCACGAGGGCAGTGCATAGTGCCGATATACTAACTGGTTAATAAAATAAATTTCAGCTTGAGACATTGAGTACTTTTGGAGATAGAGCTCGGAATATGAGAGAGTAGAGTGAATGCAAATGACGTACAGATAGACAGACAAACTTCCAAAAACGTTACATGAAAAGCACAGTGCACAGTCCGAACATGACAGCTGTTAAAATAAAATAAATTTCAGCTCGATATATTGAGTACTTTTGGAGATCGAGTTCGAAATATTGCAAGAGGTAGAAGGGAGACGGACGGATGGACAGCACCTATTTAAAGATACTCCCGCAAATATCTTGTGAGGGTATAAATATATGGATTGTGGCGAGTAGTGTGATGTAAGTTGTAGCTTTTCTCAGTCTCCTAGGAGGAACATATAATATCACATGGGAATTCCCGGGCGATAAAGATGGCTTCAGTGTTGTTGTTTTTTTTAAAAATTAAATTCAAATACATAAATGTACAAATAAACAGTATTGTGTATTTTAAAAGCAAAACTAATTAAAACACCCCAGTAAATTGAGCCCTTCAAAATCGGACTTAAAAGTAGAAACAAAAACGTGTGGTATTTGAATAAAGTTGAAGATCACTGAAAATTAACTACATATAATATTTTTTAAATGTGGTTTACAAAAAAAAAATAAAATAAAAAAAATAATAATAAATAAAACCCGGCGTGAAATATATAGGCTAAAATCAACTGGAAATGGCATTTTGTGGGCCGTTAATCTCCTGTACGTCAAACTACTATTTTACATCAGACACCCAATATTCCAATGAAGCTATAGATCCATGATATTCCTAAATGAACAAGTCATTTGGAATGGACGTTTCGGACCAGATAAATTAATAAATTATGCAGTATGAACTTTTTACGTGCACACACCGATTGTTACGAAGTTTTTACGGCAGTCATTTCTATAAATCGTGTATGATCACATATTGTAGCTTACATGGACAACAGCATTTAAACAAAATATAATTCAACCAGCTGTCAATTTAATTTAATATATATTCATTTGCGATTTTCGGATGTAGGTTTAAATAATCAGTTAGAAAACTTACTGTGTTCTTTTTCTATCGGTATAGTTCGACAGATGACCTATCTTGTTACTTGTCAAACTATGTACAAATTTTCTATACCGGTAGTTCTCAGTCGGACTTATTCCGAACTGAAGCGATATTTACTCTTCTCAAAACATTCAGGAAGACAGTATCTAAATGGTGCAATTGTAAAATGACCGGCCCAACTCACGTCATCACGGATACCTCTAGCACAATTGGAGGAATTATAGCCATATACATGGCCCTGATCTCCAAACCCATTCGGAGAAGTTCGGGCGGTTCTTCAAAGGGAAAGCGATCGACAAGATGTCTGCGCCCTTAGAAATCTTAGTGTTTAATAGTATTCAAACTCAAAATAAATTTTTTAAAAAAATCTATTTAAAACATATATATAGAATTTATTTTTGTGTCTTTTAGAAAGCGGATATTATTTTGGTATAACTCTTTATAAATTGAACAGAACTAGAATATGTCTTATCCCAAATTAACGAAAACACTGAACATAATTATACCGCTATACGCTAGGCTAATTGTTATTTACAGTTGGACATTTTCGTGTATATTTTTGTGTTCAATTTTGCTTTAATTGTCTTTTGGTATTTTATAGTTAATAATTATTTAGATTACGTTTCTTATCACTAGATATAGGTAAAGTATACTAGTATATACAAGCAGAAGTCTATCAAGTAGACTTCTAATATACGTTACTTCACTCTCACTCGCACTGAATGACCCCAGATTTGAAAACGAGGCTTACATCCGTTTGCCTTGGCGACAGGTACTTTTGTAGTTAGGAAAAGGTGAAAGTAAAAGCTAAATAAAGGGAAATGAGCATGGATGCAGATGACAAGAAAGGGAATGAGTCCGAAAAGAGACTTCATACATATCCTTTAATTCGGGTATACCATTTTGGTTTATAATATCTAAAAAATATGTCTTAGGCCTATAAGTTTACTGTAGCAACATTGTTGTTTTGCAAAGCCGTGACTTCATTCTGTTTAGGACGGACATCACTACATGGCGATATAGACATACTGTTCTATGAACTGATTGCCGTCTTGATAATCTTGATTAACTGTGTTTTTGTAGAATTATAAATTTTACAACCCGTCAGTCCGTCGCAATGTTTATACGTGCATGTTGCATTGCCGTATAAATATGTTCATTGTTTACAGATTATTTCAGGTTGCTGTGAACTCATAGGCCTAGGCCTATAGAAGTTTACTCTTAACACATGAAACATTCTAACTGATATGCAGTCGATAGATTATCCCTTAGCTACTCTGCATTTTGACGATACAGCTGTGCACCCTCGGCATTAGAGTCGAGATTTTTTCTATCCACAAAATACACTCCCCCACTCCCCCCCCCCCCCCCCCCCCCCCCCCCATGAAAACAACGTTACCCAATACAGTTTGTTTTTTTGTTTGTTTGATTGGTGTTTAACATCCTACTCAAGGGTATTTCACTTATATTACGACGGATTGTCCACTTCACACTGTACAGAGTCTTATTACGATGGAAAACCTCGTAAAAACCACCCCCACGATTGCCAGAGCCACAACATGTGACTCACTCGATCCAGTGAACGGTAAATCGAAGCAGGTTCAGTTTAGTAAGCGCACTCGCTACCACTAAGCCAAGGCCGCAGCCTACCCGATACAGAAATATACATGTATCTGATCGGTGCAAGTATAAGCTTACAATACCAATATAATATTGGCTTTTAACTTTTATCCATACTTTTTAGCATGTGTAATCTACTAATTAGTGTAGTTTGGCCTATAAAATACATCTTTGTTGATTTGGTAGATTGTTCAAGATGACTGAATGTCAAAGATGTCATAGTAAGTCACAAACAAACCAGATTTAGTGGATTATATCACCTTTACACAATGGAAGATGGTAAGACCTAGAAACACAGACCTAAAAGATCGGCTTCATGTAGCCATTAAGCTCTGAGAGCACCCGGGCAACAGGAAGTTCCTTCTCCAACTGCCCGCACATTGTGTTAGAGAATACGTTTTGTTTGAGCACAGAGATGTTGTTTTGAACTGATAGCAGTTGCGGCCAGTTGCCAACATCTTAGTATAGGAACAGACTTGTCCAAAAGGGATGCTGTGTGTGTGTGTCATGTCTGAGACAGAGATAGATTAAACAGGAAGAAAAAAGACATAGAAGAATAATTATTTAAATAAATTGCAAAATATATTTTTAGACATTTATATTAACATTTTGGAGTAACATTTCTAAGCCTTTAATTTTAGTACTTGCCGACACCTAATGTTTACTGAGTGATGTAATTTTGTTATTGTGCAGCACTCCGATATGACAGATGACATGAGGACTGAGACCATGGAGTTATGTGTAACAGCATGTGAGAAGTTCTCGACAAACAATGAGGTGATTCACTTAAACAATGCTACATCTATGGAATGTGTAAAACTATCAAGTAAATAATAGCCCTGCTAATGGGGCTCATGTGCGTTCCGCTTATTGTTAAAAACACACTTATGGAAATGAATGCCAAAGGTGTATGTTTGAACCAATATGTTATTGAATCTTACGCAAGGTTAATGAGGAAAATTACCTTTCACACTTTATCAAAGAGCTCAAACATTTATATTAATGTCAATTTTTGTTGGAGTACACCGCCGTCATATAAGTGAAATAGCCTTAAGCACGGCGTAAAAGACAAATCAATCATTTTCTTCTGACCTTTTCATCTGTCAATGTATGTTAATAGATGTAAACATTGTGCAATGATATAACATATCCTAGAGATAACCATATCAATTATATTTACAGTCTGCCTCTAAACTGATCAAAGAAACCATGGATAAAAAGTTTGGTGCCTCATGGCATGTAGTTGTCGGAGAAGGATATGGTTTTGAAGTTACTCATGAACTTAAAAACATGTTATATATGTTTTTTGGAGGAAACCTAGCGATTGTAGTTTGGAAGTGTTGCTAATATCATAAGATGAACTGAGGAGATGGTGTTTCTGGATACTATCTTATATTTGGTTGTCTACATGTATGTTTAGAATCTCTGAAAACAACCGTCCGTATTGTTCCAGTGGTGTTTAGAACCACATAGAAAGGTTGTTAATTGAGTGAAGAATCACCTATTTTTGTACCAGATTCAAAAGACTTTCACTTTTTAATACACTTGATGTGATACGGACCAAACAACGAAATCTCTACACAATTTTAATAAAAATCTTTTTACATTATGTCCAAAGAATTAGACTATAAATCCTAGATGGCATTGAGTGTCTACTATTTCTTATTATTATATAAATTTTAATGTATATCTAAACATCGTTAGCACTGAAACAGGGATGTTGATGAAGTCAAATCGATAAATCGTGTCATGTTCTAGATAAAGTCAGAGACAATTTTCTGAAAAGATCATACTGACCCCTGGTATCAGACAACTTTTAACAGCCATTCCACCGCGACTCCTGTGACATTCCTACTCATTTTTGCTCTTGTCTTTGTGTACTGATTCCAATATTTACAACACATTTCACTTTTAGTCCTCTTTTCTTAAAGACTTATATGGTTCACAACTAAGGAAAATATATTTCTTGCTCACCAACAATTTCAGTTCTCAAAAAATGGAAAAGAAAGAG
>JARFOD010041393.1:0-10239 GCA_031763545.1 Mopalia muscosa | reverse complement strand
GATAACACATTTTTATGGATGTCAAACTTCTTTAATATTTCTCACGACGTTTCAACACAGTTACTAGTGTCTTTATCTAGTGTATGGGTTCACATACACTTGATAAAGAGTGTATGTGTTCACATACACTTGTATTCCATACACATGGAAGTTTGACATCCATGAAAATGTGTTATCACTTGTTTTGATTATAAAAGGATGCAGAATTTATTCGATTTGTGATATCACAATACAGGTTCTATATAAAGCCGTTAAGTCTACTTAATTGAAGATTTGAGCTCTACTTCAAATCTTAATGTAGGGCAATTACACGATTTAAAGCCTTTAAACTCAGTAGCTCGAGATAGTTAAACCACATGGCGTTGTTAAATAATTTGCCCTCTAGAATTCTAGATGATGCGCATCGTGAGGCTAAGCCAATAGTTGTAACGTGGCTGGTTTTTATACCTTACAAGGTTAATCGAAACTCCAGGTTTGGCCTATTTGCTACACTGTATAATCAGTGACGATACGAAGGGGGGGGGGGGGGTCCTGCATTTGCTCCTCCGGTTAATTGTCTTGTCGAAACCCCAATTTGACCCCTCCCGCCTACCCTTGAAAACATACATACGTGCCTATTCAATAATTATCAGAAATGCTCACTATTTACGACTGTTGTTCAGAATTACAGTTTGTGGGGCTCAGGGGGTGCGCGTCCACCCTTTCGCGGCTAACAAAAAAGAAAGGAAGAAAGAATACAGAACAAAATGAAAACACAAAATTATATTAATCTAGCTAGCAGATTTTAACAGATTCATTTTTAACTTTTGTGGTTGTTGTTTGTGTAAATTTTGTGTAAATGTAAGTTTTACTACATATGTGACATAGATGTCATCAAATTCTTATAACGGCAAGGTGTGCAGCATTACATTTATTAGTGTTTACGAATGATTGCAAATATCTATCATTAACATAGCTTTAAACTAAAAATTTAAGACAATAGATTCGCTTCCTGGTATGGTAGAATATCGAATTTATCTTAGATCTTGCTGGGCCCCTTTGGGCCCAAAATGAACCACATTTTTTATCACTTGGATTAAAAGTGAGCTCCTTAAACTATATGCTGGTAGAAAAATCATTCGAAATTATAATTACAACAGTTCAATTGGAGCATATAGTTTAGTTTTCCGATGATCATATATTCAGGTGGCAAAACTGCCTATTTCTGTCACTTCAGTTTTAAGCAGACGCTTCGTTTTTAATGGCGCATTTCTAGAAATCTAGTCATGTCAGAAATGTTTTTTTAGAATTCATCCTTGACTGTTTTTAATGCTTTCTGAAATGTTGTATATTTTCCATTTTTATAAGACTCTCCAAGCATACATTTAAGTCATCTTTATTGAACTTCAAGAAATAAAGCATGACGGATTGGATTTTCCCCACATTCACATATATGTTATCCTATAGTATTTAAGCTTTCCAAAATATATACATATATATGGTACAGACTTATATTTTTCTGCATACGAGACTAAATAGAGTGGGTATCCTGAAAATCGACCAACGGGACCAGCAAGGCCTTAAAGTGTTTTTTCTTGTCGGTTTTTTATACTGACGTTGCAGATTTGGTGTTAGTGTACAAACTACGTATTGGCACGAGCTTACGGTGGCCCAAATACGACTTTTCGCATTTTTTCTTGTCTTTTTATCTTTTTGACTTTTCACCTGTGTGGAAAGTATTATCACCCGGGTAGAAATATTATCACATGGGTGGAAATATTATCACCTGGGTGGAAAGTATTTTCACCTGGCTGGTAATGTTATCACTAGGATGGAAATATTATCACCTGGGTGAAAAGTATTTTCACCGGGGTGTAATATTATCACCTGGGTGAAAAGTATTTTCACCTGGGTGGAAAGTATTTTCACCCAGGTGATAATACTTTCCACCCAGGTGATAATATTTCCACCCAGGTGAAAATACTTTCCACCTTGGTGATAATGTTTCCTTCCAGGTGAAAAGTCAAAATAATAAAAAGACAAAGAAAAAAAACGCGAAAAGTCGTATTTGGGCCACGTACGAACTACTCCCAGCTTTTGAGATATATATTATGAGAAGGTCGATAAGCATAAAAAGCAAAATTAAGAGGAATTAACTCTAATGATGATAGTAACTCCTGAATGGCAGAGGAAGATTGGATTGCAGCCAAGTTCACAAAGGTATGTAGATCAATAGATTGCTATCTTTAACATTCTTAACGTTTGACATCATACAATTTTATTCATTTGCCCATCTGCGCTTCTACCCAGACATTATTTACAGTGGATAATACAAAAATAATTATGAACGCAAAAGGGGTGGGGCTGACATACGAAATTTGACCTACTAAACACCTATTTTATTTTTAGCTACATATTAAATATTGCCATATTTTAAAGGGCAGTGGCGGAAGCTTACTGTTACTGTTGTGGTGCAGTATAGACTGTATGTCACAGATACCTGGATCTGGTTTAAGCTACATGAAGACAGTATAGACTATATGTGACGGATACCTGGATCTGGTTTAAGCTACATGAAGACAGTATAGATTGTATGTGACGGATACCTGGATCTGGTTTAAGCTACATGAGTACAGTATAGGCTGTATGTGACGGATACCTGGATCTGGCTTAAGCTACATGAAGACAGAATAGACTGTATGTTACGGATACCTGGATCTGGCTTAAGTTACATGAACACAGAATAGACTGTATGTGACGGATACCTGAATCTGGTTTAAGCTAGATGAAGACAGTATAGAATGTATGTGACGGATACCTGAATCTGGTTTAAGATACATGAAGATGGAATAGACTGTATGTGACGGATACCTGGATCTGGTTTAAGCTACATGAAGACAGTATAGATTGTATGTGACAGATACCTGGATCTGGTTTAAACTACATGAAGACAGTATAGACTATATGTGACGGATACCTGGATTTGGTTTAAGCCACATGAAGACAGTATAGATTGTATGTGACGGATACCTGGATCTGGTTTAAGCTACATGAAGACAGTATAGACTGTATGTGACGGATACCTGGATCTGGTTTAAGCTACATGAAGACAGTGTAGACTGTATGTGACGGATACCTGGGTATGGTTTAAGCTATATAAAGACAATAATGACTGTATGTGACGGAAATGCAATCTTTTTCCAAAAACATGCAGTCTGTATACTGTCATCTGTAAATCTCTTAGCACACACGGACCCCATCTTCAAATTCTTTTCCAAACATATGCAGTCCGCAAACTGTCATCTGTAAATCTCTTAGCACACACAGATGCCATCTTCAAATCTTTTTTTTTTTTTTAAATGCGGTCCGAATAGTTTCAGCTGTAAATCGTCTAGCACACACGGACCCCATCTTCAAATTATTTTCCCAAAACATTCAGAGCTAATAGTGTCATTTGCAAACCCCCTTCTTCAAACCTTTAAAAATCGTTATTCTTTACTTAGTAAACATTCAAATGTATTACTTCAATCTATGCAGGGGAGATAAATCCGCCAGACTTTATTTCCCCATAGAAATCAATTTCAGCAAGCTGATGTTTTCTCACTGGTGAATTTAAATAAATGAATGAATAAATGTAGCAGATAACTGGTTGTGGTTTAAACTTTGTTAAACTTTGGTCGCTGACCGCCCCCTGCATACTTTTGAAAAAGTTAAAATAAATTAAATATTCAACGAAACATTATCTGCTTCAAGTATGAATGTCCTTCAATCTCGTATCTTTGCTGAAATAGGCGTGTCAGTGTTGTTTGGAGTTAACGTGAAGGTATGTATTTTTATATATGCAAGTCGACGTGAGTTTTTGGTGTAGCGAGTTAATACTTTGTACAGCTATCAGTTAAATGTCTCCTAAATATTTCGTTAATGTTGGAAGCTACCCTATGATTTACCGGTTCTTCTACCCTGTTATTGTCAGTATATAAGTGAGCTACTTCGTTTTGACGCACAGTCCAACTTCATTTAGATTTAATCTCAATTATCTAGAAACTGTGTGATTAGATAAGAAGATAATGAAAACGCATTGCTGTCAATAAATATTTTTAAAGTCGTTTGGAAAGTAAAGATTAACATTATTTTGTCATTTCGCGATAACACTTTGAACATATTCTAGACAAGAAAACCTTGTGTTTTGAGGAGCGTGAATTACATTTCCGACAAAGTCTCAGTCTTGCATAATCGAAAGTTTAAAAGGAGCTAACCTCATTACTGAATCTGACAATCAAACTAAAATCACGAACATACACGATGCCAAGAACAAAATTAACAGTCTATAGGAAGTAGCGGAAGTCCGTAAACCATAGAGATTGTGTGTACATTGGGAGAGGATGGACTTATAAAAATGGGCAAACCAGTGATTGTCTCCGTCATTTTTTAAAAAGTTTTTGTTTACATTATCATGTAAAATTCCAGATGCTTAAATTCAATGCAAAAAAATATTTTTTGTCATAGCTATAAATGACAGTAAACAAGAGCGGTATGCATACACAAACTGTATAACCCAACTTTTGGATGACTGTCTTTTTTTTGTATTTGAAGGCGAACACGGTTCAAATTAAGGCCTAATTAACAAAACAACCTTTGGATTGCTGCGAACTTTTTCTCAAAGTAATTCCGCTAGTTGTTTTTTTACGAGTTATGTAGTGGTCCGAAATTTAAGTGAAATTCACCTATTGCTTCATTATGTATTCAGGACCAAATAAATAAGCAAATAGAATTAGCTATGTTTCCAGACAGTGTGCGTTAGCGAAGGCTTAAGTCAGTACTTGTTCAACACAGGTAACCAATTTTGCAGTTACAATAAAATGTATAGTAATCGTATCTGGTATCTGGTATACATCACTGTAAGCAACATTAGGATCAAGTAATGCCAATAGTTTCCCATAATGCATCATTTTTGCTTTCTTCTGAATTTCGTTGAGTGCTATGTCACATGATACGTTATAACAGGGGGGTCGGTTCCCAATGCCGGTTAGCTAATCTATATGGCAGTTGCATAGTTCTAGTTAATAGACTGATAATATCTGTTATAAAAAATATTGTTTTGAGAACAGAATACGAAATGAATTCAAACCTGAAATACAAAAAGGACTGAAGAGTCTTCTACTAGTAGTTTGAGATTTTCGTACGCTTCGCTGTTGTTTTCTGAAGTCAACTTCAATATTTGTTAAAGCTAGGTTAAGGTCCTCTGTTATAATCCTTAATAATCCGAGACGTCAAGCAAGCTACGTGAGAAAATATATTTTAATTAGGCAGATATGGCAGTGCATTTATCCCAAAACGAGAAAAATGGTTAGTGCAATACTCAATGTAAACTAATAACATGTAAATATACCGAGTTACGTTGCTAAGTGTCAAGCTGAGAGAGGTCAGCATGTCGCCCATGTAAAGAGAGATCACAAAGAAATACGACATTAGAATGTTAATCTGTTAAACTCATTCAGCACAGTGTACTTTCTCGTTAACACAGGTCAACAACACTCAGCATTCTCAAGACAACATAGGTCTTCAGATTGACTTTATATCGGAGCAGGCGGATTGCTATTTTCTTATACGTTGTCCTATACAAAATGAATTACGCAATCAATTGATAAAACCTTATTCCATAAAAAAAAACGAGTATGTAGAAGTTCACACAGTTATTAAATTTAACACAACAAAGTATTTAAAGAAAATTGGGGAAATACATTTAATATGCTTTTTTTAATAGGCTAATCATATCTTTGCTTTCTCTCACAGATAAATGCACTGATAATATATTATTAGAATTAGGTGTTCATTTTTACTGAGATTAGTATGGATATAGTATAGATTAATCTTTACTAATCCCAGAGTTATATAACCAGCCTGTAACATAGCACAATATATAGGGCGAATTCCTCCGTCTTAGCCCTTAGTCCCGCCTATCTTAAACCATCGTTAAAGGGAAAGGCCAACGATTTTAGACCTAAATTTATTCCTTTAATAAATATTTTCAAAGACAAACAACTGTAACTCACTTGCAATTGACTAAGCATAATCGTTAATTATTTAATTTAAAATACGGAAGTGACGTCAGCGTTCGCAAAAACAAGTGGTCACTTCTGTGGTGGTTTGCTTCTGGCTGACACCGTTCTGTCTCAACACGACGTACGTCAAGCTTGGACGGCCAAGCGCAATATGTTAATCTGCTATATAGGCCTATACATTATTATGAAAATAGCTTTTTGAAAAACACATGAGTTTGGAAGTGTTCGGCTGACATGTGGTTTAAAAAATCCGATTTCAGTATACCAGATAGAGTGTATATAATCTATGTAAGCCTACCGGCGGCTAGTTGTTGTTGTTGTTGTTGTTGTTTCGCTGAGCACTTGCTTTCGGTTTTGTATGAAAGGGCCATCAGATGCAGGCACAAGGGAGACATCCATGAGTAGACGATAGATCTACTATCGCTGCGAACGTTGACGTCACTTCCGTATTTGAACTTAAATAATTAACGGTTATGCTTAATCAATTGCAAGTGAGTAACAGTTGTTTGTCTTTGAAAATATTCATTAAAAATAATAAGTTAAGGTCTAAAATCGTTGGTCTTTCCCTTTAAGGTTATTTCACTTACATGACAACGTGCCAGCTGTCAGTGAAACAAGTCACCCTCATTACAACTGGCAGCAAACAAAGACAAGACAGACCAGGCCAAAGGCAGGACACAATACAAACATTGTTTGTTTGTTTGTTTGTTTGATTGGGGTTTAATGTCATACTCAAGGGTATTTCATATTTATGACAGCGGATAATCCACATCACACTGTTCCTAGCTTCATTACAGTGGAAACCCAAGAGGAAACCTCATAAAAATCAACCCAGCGAGGCAGTGATTGCCAGAGCCACATTGTGTGACTCACTCATATACCTGATGGTCGATAGACATACTCGATCCGTGATCAATGGAAGAATGGAAGAATAGTAAGCCCACACGCAACTACTAGGCCATGCCCGTGGGTCCCAAAATACAAAGACATCACAGACAGATCGGCCCTATGTTGCCCCTTAGCTCCAAGTCCTAGAGAACCAGAGAAACAGAAAGCTCTCTCCCAACCCCCTGCTCTTACTAAGGCAGAGATGTTTGCTTATATGGTGCATTTTGAAATATCCAATCAAAGTTCTTTTTGAGGCATTTCTAGTCTTAATTTTTATTTTACAGACAGTCAGCTGAAAGGCTGCCGCCTTGGATACCACATAAACTGCTACAGTCTGAAATGACACCAATGACCTGGCCTAAATGATTTCCTTTCAATTGTGCCCTCGTCCGTCCATGTGCGACAAACTGTTGATACACAGCCAATGATTGATTGATTGATCTTTTGCACCATGCAGCCATGCTTAAGGGTATTTCACTTATATGAAGGTGGTGTATTCTAACAATAATTGACACTAGCACAACCAAGATGTGAAACATTTCCACAACTTTGGAAAGTTAATTTTCCTCCAGTGCTAAGTAAAGACACTCTTCAAAAAAACTGCCCACAAGCAGAGGGCGACATCATACTGGAAAACCACTACTCACAAAATCCCACAAGAGAATGTTCCCAGAGCACCTCTCCACTCAAATTGTGTAGACTTGAGAAAAAGATTGTTAAAACACAATCCTGCTGTCCTTTCATTAATGTCTCAAGTAATAGTCAATAGCAGTAGAGAAGGCAGCAAATCCTACAGCCCCTATAACCCCGGCTTTTAATCCAGCTGAAAAACAAAGGAAATCAAAACAATTTAAATGTGAGTCTACGGAAGTAGGCAAGGGAGGTAATTTTATCTTTATAAAGCGGTCCTCTGACATCAGAACATTCATGATAGTGTAGCTTTTACATGACGTCAAACACATTTTTGCATTTTTGTAAAAAGTCCATGAATCTCGACCATTTTGACATCAGAGGACGGCATTCAATGCCCCCTGCCCCCGACCCCACCCTTTTTGGAACATTATGAGACTCCCATTGAGTGTTGCTCCTTATTAGAAATGTATATATGCCTTTATAATGTTGTGATTTCAAGGATATACACAGAGGATATTGTACAGTGATTTGTTTCACTAGCATTCAACACAGTACATATGAGTTATTTTACTCACATGACACTAATGTACCAGACCAATGGGTGAAGAAAATCGCCTTTAACTGTCAACACAACTTGCAATAACATAGACAAGACAGGACAAAGAGAGATCAGTCACAGAACGTTATACCAAGATATCACATTCAGATCAGCTCAAAATTGGCTCTTAACACTGAGAGCACCAGGGCAACTCCTTCCATGAATAATGCAATAAATGACTCTGGCACTACCAAGATGTATCCCATTTCTGTAGTAATAGAAAGTTAATATTCCTCTAGTGTGAAATAAAGACAGTATTGTTACCCTTCAAACAAACTGCCCTCAGCCAGATGACATAATAGGTGAAGAGAAAAGATCCCCAAAGAATGACATAAACCAATAAATGACAAGATAAAGGACTCAAAACATTGTGTATAAGATTGTGAAAACTTAGAGTAAGTCACCAAAACAAACCAACTTTGACAGGACCAGTGTACATAGTATAAAGGAATTTATGAAAATAGTAATATACTGTCATTAATTTGGGCTTGAAAAAATTTGGGCACCCTTAAGTTTTCTGGAACTAAAATGGCTCTAGATACTGTAAAAACCTCTGGATCTGCCAAGTGAGCATATCATGACTGGTTATGTCAGGTTGATTAAGAGTTCAAAGTTCATACGAATCTTATTACCTCTGATGCCTAAAGTTCCTCCAACTATAGCCCCTGAAAGTGTCCCATTCAGCAGCTCAGTCTTACCACGATACTAAAAAAGGGAAGAATTTATAAAATTGATTAATTCGCTGACTGACTGACAATTGATTGTTGTATTACGCCATATTTAAGACTTTTTCACTTGGGTGATAATAATGTACTTCAAAGAAAGAAAAGAATAATTGAAATATCAACCATTGACACATATTGTCGGTGCCGTTAAAATGTTGGATGACTGAGTTTTCCCCCCAGATCAAGATCTTTGATCAGTCATTGTCACATTTTGATTGGTTATCACCAAAAACCTGCCCGTACCTCCATGTCCTAGCCACAAGTTTTATTTAGCGGTCAACTACATTACAACACTCGGTGGATCAACCATATATAATCAGAATTACATGATGATTTTTTTATACATCTATGCTCCCTAGCAGAATTAAAGTGCTGATAACATATGTTTTCATATTCAAGGTTTGACAAATTGATAAACTTTTTAAAGCACCAATGGCATATATAATATACGGTTTGTTGGTTCGTTTGATTGGGGTTTAACGTCGTATTCAAGGGTATTTCACTTATATGATGACGGATTGTCCACTGCACAATGCACCTAGCATTGACGGAGCCACAAAATGTGACTTGCTCCTATACCTCATGGTCAACAGGTGGTCTCAATCCGTTGTATATAATATACGGAAATATAGTGTTGATGGTGGGACCAGTGGGTCACGTAGTGCGAACATATGCAATACTTTCATTGAATTGGTTGAATACCCCGGAACATGTCCTTTTTGACAACACTTTAATCGTTGGCAATCGCTGTTATTTCCTCGTTATATGCACTCAATCCAACAAGTTTTGTCACGCTGAATACCTCTACATGACACTCTTGGGCCGACTCAGATAGCTAAGATATTTCCATCCATGACCATCACTGCTCCTTTTTAAAGTTCCTAATAATGGACCTTTGATATTAACCTAATTTATGCACCAAACAATGTTTCATTAATTCACAACTTTTCAATTGTTTAAATTTAAAATTTAAGTTATACACATACACTCTCCAGGAGACACTCTGTACCAGCAAACATGCATCCAACAACTGCAAAGTTTTTCCCGTAAGAGATTGCTCTGTTTTTCATCTCTCTTAAAACTATCTTTGTTGTGGGGGTCTCAGTGGTGATTGTAGACATGGGGTCTATACCAGCTGTGAACAATCCAAAAGCTGCACCAACACCATAACCTGCCAACATAGAGGACAAAATCAAATATATATATATATATATAAACTAGAGCCTTAAGGCTTTGATGTGGAGCTATTGCCTATGTGTCAAACCATTGACCAGATGGATTGTTTGTTTGTTTGATTGGTGTTTAACGTCGTACTCAAGGGTATTTCACTTATATGATGATGGACACAAATACA
>JARFOD010041382.1:0-10239 GCA_031763545.1 Mopalia muscosa | reverse complement strand
CTGTATTGCATGGACATTTGAGATCACTATTAGTCATTCCCAGAGTGCGCTTGTGCCTGACACTTTTATACCAACCTCGTTTACGACTCGGTTAGGTCTAACATGCATCAATGTACATCGATGTTTTTACAGACAAAGAACATATTAAGATAACACAGCTTACCGAGCAAGGGATTAATTAGACAGATTGCTGAACCCTGGAACATGAATGTTATTCCCAAAGCCTGGGGTAATCTGGAGAGTCCATATAAATCCGTTAAGATCACCGATATAAGCGATACCAGAACACCCCCAAAGAGACCATTCACCAATGATACGGCAACGAGGCCCCAAAAAGTAACGGCCTGGATAGTTACAAAAGCAACAACGCCTTGAATCAAGAGACTTAACATCAGTATTCGGTGTGATGGGATTAAGCTGGAATCGGCCAAACAACCAAGCACAATTCGTCCTACTAAGTCACAGCCTCCCATTATGGAAATTAATAATGGAATCTGGTCGTTTCTCAAACCAACATCTTTGGCATATGGAGGTAGAAATACTACCTGGGTTGTAACTCCAACATATCCAAGAACTAGTGAAAGTAGAGTGACCAGGAACAGAGGTGATTTTAAAAGGGAGCAGTCTAGTAGTCGACACTTGCAGCAAGCGTCCGGGGGATCTTGGGGCAGATTCATGCTTGACAAAAATTCGCAGGATATTCCGACATGTCCTGAGTGCAAGGATGTGTTCGAGCTTTCACTTTCTCTCAAAACTTTATCAGAATTCTGTTGTGAATCTGCCCTGGTCGGATATGGTTTTTCATTTACATTCTTAAATCGATTTGTTTGTGTTCCCTTGTTACAGTCACTGTTCAAGCCGGTCTTCTTTTCACATGTCAGGGATTGATTAAAAAATGTTTGTTTTGGCCCAACTGGGACAGAATTGTGGTTTTCAGGCGCGCTACCCTTTTCAGAAATCTGGTGAAGACCTTTGCGTGCGTAAGATGGTTTCTTCAACGGTCTCATTAGGGCACCACAGACCATACAGTTCAGGAACATTCCGCCCAAGATAAGCAGCCCGCCTCTAAATGAATAACGGTCCATTGTGAATTGTAGGAGAGGAGGGAAAATAAACTGCCCTAAGCTACCACCACATATAGCTATACCAGTTGCCAGACCAAGTCTCTTCTTAAAGTATTGACCCAGCATCACCATAGATGGTCCAACGATGAAAGATTGACCAAATCCTGTGTTACCAAACAGAAAATACGTAAAATTGTTATTGACATATGGGCTCAGTGCTATCAAAGTGTACTATATATAAACACCCAGGATGAACATTAATATTCAATTTGTCGAAACTCACCCCACAACTCGTAACATGTAGATAAACCATAAAGAGAAATAGTTATTCTTAAAATTCCTATGTGATACTTGTGCTCCAATATTCTAAAATTTCGCTACCACACTCAAAAGCTTTTGTTGAGTTCTAAAACCACAGTTATCATTGCTAGCATATCGTACGTACAGATTGATTGATTTGACTATATGTTGGACTTGAAACGAGACTCTCTAAACTAGTGAGAATAGACGCGATTCCTTTTTACAATCCATAAAATTTTTACAAAATGTTGAAATCGTTTGCTGAATGATGTAGAGAATCTCCGTATGTTCTGAGTATCTTACCTGAGATCAACCCCATGTAGATTATCGCTTCCGCCAAGCTCTGTGCTATAGAAGAGAGGACTATAGCCAAACCAAAGAAGAATCCACCAACAATCACAAGAAAACGGCACGAAACCCGATTGATCAGAACTGTCATCACCAAAACACCTGTATGAATAAAGGTCGGGACATCATTCAAACATACCTTAATATCAGATTCTTTCCTGGGGGTCTTTTGTTTGTTCAAATGAGATGATTTGCCTGGATGAAGATTGAATGTGCTTTTTTGTTTTTCGCTTTTGTCGGAGAAGGGTTATATTTTTGTCATTAACCTTAATCAGAAGTCAATTAACTAAACGTCTATTAACTAAAATTATGTAACTGTTGTATAGTAATGTCCACATCATTAAAGACCAGCAAGAAACAGTGACGTCACATTTCAGTCGCGGGTATTTTTACTTGAGGGCATCTTTGGGTACTTTCCTCCCTGATTAGCCACTGCGTATAGCAATTATTTTCGTTTGAACGACTGCCTTAATACTTGTCAATGTAGTTGACGCTTATGGTCTATTTAACAGGCACATTTTGCAGTGGGTAAATGCGTTTCGTTTAGTAAGCAGCATTATAATTGAAGATCTTCAGAAGTTTCCCAGAATGCATCATTTTTAAAGTTGGCGTTCTTCTGAATGTTCTTGTATGCTATGTCACATATAGGGCATACTCTAGTTGAAAGACTTCTGCCTTAATGCATAACATCCACTCCTTGACCAAATGAACTAGGGAATGCATTTTCTTGGTCGTCATTACAAGAACCACAAACCGTTACATGAGAATAAACTTTCATTCTGGATCTCTTTGTAATTCATCTGACGAAATACGATTTAATTTTGTTCGGTTGTTTGGTTGGTTGTTTTGGTTGGTTGTTTAATGGTTTGGTTTGGTTGGTTGGTTGCATGGTTTGGTTGTCTTGGTTGGTTGGTTGGGTAGGTGGTTGGTTGGTTGGTTGGTTTTTTTGTTTGTTTGTGTGTTTGTGTGTTTATTTGTTTGATTGATTGATTGATTGATTGATTTATTGATTGATTGATTGATTGATTGATTGATTGATGTGTAACACCACGTTCAACGTTATTTTAGCTACGCTATGGCGGGAACATACTCTCAATTTATTTATATATCCGTATTTTAAAAAAAGATATACTTTCAATCAGTAGCCCCCCTAGGCAGCTATTACGAAAAAAAGAAACAACCCAAACCGAAAAGGTCATATATAAGTGTTTAAAATTTTAAATAGGTCAGCATATTTAATAGTTCAAATTTGGATCTTAAAATTGGAATTTAATTATGCGTATTTTTTTTTTATATATTTACCATGGCAATCGCGAAAGGTATCTAGAAAAGATATCAACAGTAGTGAATAGGCCTACCGATCTACATTCCACAGTTGTAATGTTCGACCATTTACCGCATCAAAGGAATTTTAATCAAAGACGATGTAAATAACCATGGATACTCTAAATTGCAACGTTACGGGTTTATGAATATTACATATAGTCAAGTTCAGGAAACATTAAGAAACTTAATTAATCGTCAGCTGAGGTAACCTCTTTCAGAGCAAGAAGAACACATTCTGTTATTCAATGGTATACTCACTTCCCAGGCTGAACGCGATGCCCTGACTGCCAAAAATGATGGATGTAGCACTGGAAGTACTGTTGAATGTTTCAAGAAACTCGACAAAGAACAACCCGAATGATTTTGAAAAACCAATCATGAAACAATTGCTCATCATGGCAGCTACAATGGAAATAAAATAAAAAGTGTCAAACACCAAATCCCATTGATGAAACTTTAAGAGAGGAATTGGGCAGTGTTTGGGATGTTACCTCTGAGGAATGGAAACCAAGAAACGAGGAATTGTATGGAAACCACGTTCCAGTTGTACCAGATAATGATAAAAGCATGGATCCTAGAAATGAGGAATTGTATGGAATCTACGCTCCACTAGTACCAGATCATGATAAGCATGCATCCAATAAACGAGGAATTGTATGGAATCTACTCTCCATTAGTACCTGATCATGATAAGCATGGATCCAAGGAATGAGGAATTGTATGGAATCAACGCTCCATTAGTACCAGATCATGATAAGCGTGGATCCAAAAAAAGAGGAATGTATGGAACCCACGCTCCATTAGTACCGGATCATGATAAGCATGGACCCAAGAAACAAGGAATTGTATGGAATCCACGCTCCATTAGTACCAGATCATGATAAGTTTGGATCCAAGAAAGGGTTTGGTCACATATCCCAAACATGTTTCTCGACTATACAATTCTCAAGATTGTGTCACACTTGCAGGTTATTTGAGAGTATCGTAGGCTTTGGTGATTGGCAACAGTTTTTTTTATGATGAATGATAATTCGAATAAAATTTGGCTAATCAGTTTTCTTTCTTCATTTTCTATATGGTTAACCAAACACCAAATGAAATAGTATTTAAGACTGACATTGGATCTTGGAATGTTTAAGGTACACGGCCGACAGAGTCTTTGTTATTAACACTATACTACAGATACAAGTCTTGATGTGGACCATTATAAATATCTTCCTGGTGTTAGAGATCTAAGCATGAGGTCGTCGGGTAAAAGGATGGTCAACCCGTATACCTTTGTAGTTCTTTCTCGACAACCTACATCGTATAAAAGTTATTTCTAAATGTTACATAAGAGGTAATTCTTCGCGTTGCCTACGAATTGATCTGAGTGGCACTGCATTTGCCCTGGGCCGAAACCCGATGGCTAATCCAGGCTGTGAAAGATCAACACAAAGCAATGCGATTTACACCCGTGCATAATACTTCATTAATTGACTGTGTATGATACTAGGTTCGGCTTGGTTTCGTCTCTTCTGATAGGCTCTGTACTTTGCAACGGAATTTCCAGTCGTAAGGTGGATAACAAAAATACGTTATTAGTTGTTGGTAAAACTTTCTCCGTGATGTTGAACTTCTAACTGTCACATCTCACCATTGGCTTCTGACAAAACTTTACGAGGGATTGACCAACATCTGTCACGTGACGTAGAGGGCATCTGAGATTTCACTTATTTCATTCGTTGCTTATTCTTCACAGCGACACAAAGCAAAATATAATTCTATTAAATACATACACAGTCAATTAATTTTAGTAACAACGACTAGATACCAGGTTGACAGAGCTCCAGCGATGATAGAAGTTTCGCTTTGTTTGATCCTCGTCGAAGAAGCGAACTCCTTGTACCGATGACGTGATATTTTCATATCAACAATAGCCACTTGAAACAAACGCATAAAATATAAATACAAGTGGGCTTGTAAGCCTCCAAAAAGCAGACAATTTTAGATATTTCCAAGATCGGTTTATTGTGTTTTGAATATCAACAATAAGCTTACTGTTAGCTTACAATTAAAATTTAAATACAGTTATAAAAAGAGGATTTGTGACATTTTTTTTTAGCACAATTTGCAAGAATAAACAGCTTTAAAATGACGATGCCTTACCTAATGCCACGACCCAGGCCCAACCAGTATCTTCGTGATGAAACTCCATATTGGTTGGACTATGTGTTGAAAATATAATATAAAAACAAAGGCTGCTTTAAACACAGTACTCTATATTACCTAGACTCCATTAAAATTTCATACTTAAAGCCAAAATGGAAACGCAAAGTTGAACAAGCTGGCGAAAATATGTCCACAATTTTTAGTTAAAAACACTTGTTCCTTCTATGGGTTCAGAAAAGTTTCTTCCTTTAAAGAGTAAAAGAGACCGTGCTTGTCACCATATCGGTTAGAACAATTTTGTGAAGAGCTACCTAGAATGTGGTACGAGTTGAGTAAAAGTAAACTTCCACTCTGTAGAGTATCGATCAGTTTTTTCTCAAGTACACATGTACATAATACATTTAACGGGATTCAACATATGCGACACCTTAACGACTTTGAATGTTGTAAAATAATGCATTTGCGGAATTAGGTCAAAGGTAACCCATTCAATCTATTCTCAAATTACCATACACATAATACTTTATCCTGAATACTGTCAAATTATTGAAGGTAGATAATATAATTGTGCAGACTTTGATGGTATGCGACTTCTTCTGGGGTTTTTTTTTTTTTTGTTTTAATGTGATGAAACTATTTTTGAAGTTTGAAGTGAATCTATGAATTTCTCACCGAGTTATCCTGTTCATAACATGCACGGATATAGGGTATTGTAAAGTAAAGCAACGCTGCCAATAGTTTTTGCGGAATTCGTTGAAATACAATCACACCCGTTGTCTTCACACGAGAAAGCATTTAAAGTAAACCAGTAAATTTGTTTTCAAGCTAGCTTGTTTATTAACATTTGGGACATAAAAAACAGGGAACAATACCTCCTCAAAAATAATTAATGCAAACAAGTTCATCAAATTAACACTAAGATTACTTAAGTTACATAATGTACACGGAAATTGTTTCACCTTCTACATTAAACACTTACCGTTAGCGTATGTGATTAATTAATCAACTTGATTAACCTGGTTCACTGGTTCAGCGCTCTTCAGTAGTATATGGATCGTCCTCAAATACCCTGCTAAATATACAGCAGTCCCATCACAAATTATACCTTTTGGACTTTGAACATAGGCCTTATTCATGTATGACAGACACCAACAGGAGGGCGTATGTACCAAACAGACACTAGTGAATTGGACATAGTATATTTACAAGAAGCAAAATATAATTAGAGAGGTTTTGCGTTTATGTTAAATTACCACCCAGAGCGAAAGACTTCCATCACCATACAGGAGCTATCAAAATGACACTTACGTTCTACTTGTTCTGTCTACACCTAGCCGTTTGCATAAAGGTTTAGAATAAATGACTCACGAGACTGGCACTATTCAAGACATATAAAAACGTTTATGACATAAAGCCAACTTACCTTTACTAAATTAATGCAAAAAGACAAACTTCTGTCGTCGTTTCACCGGATCTTCCTTCCACTAGCCTGTTTTAATAAATAAAAAATGTACATGTTAATGTCGTCGGTTATGAATTTTCTCATATTGTAACCTGTTTGCAGGTAGATCTATATATGTTCACATACTTTGTGAAGGGTATGCGAAAAGTATAGCTTACGTTGAAGGTGTCCTAAAACAAAGTTAACATATGATCTAAGGACGTCCATATAATGTAATTTTGCATCAAAGTTAGAAGGTATGTATCTACGCCTGTAGCTCATAAGGTTAACAGATAAATCCAATATTAATTTTACCATAAAATCAGAAATCTATTTGTAAATTCGGTTCCATTGATACATGTGTACCATATGCTAAGTACTTGTATGCCATATGTTGCGTAGGCTTGTGACACACTCTGATTATGAGTATGGAGCATTAGAACAGTGCATTCCAATGTTCGAGCTTATCTGAATGGATGCTTGCAAAGTTTTCCAAGCAAAATTACTCAATTATAGAAAGTGAATTGGGTAACATGCACAGAAGATCAATTTTAACTGTAGACTCTTTTTAATTAATGGAGTTTTACTAACGAAGTAATCCCTTGAAATGAAGTCAGTTCTATAATAAGAGATATTCGACAGTCAAGGTTAAGACATGGGTGTATTAATCTTGGCACATTACAATCCACTATCGTGTTATCTGAGTTGACTAAGAGCACATAATCTTGTCCCATCTGGGGTTTTCCCTCAAATCCACTGGCCAATAGAACAGACGTGTTCAACATCTACTATACAGGAGGTAAAATAAGCCTGGAAGACAATGCATCAAATCAGCTTATAAACATAATCAAGTGCAGGTTTTGTGTTCACAGTTTAAAAAATAGCCAAATCCAGTCTTGGTACCTAGGAGTCTCATTTAGTAACGACCAAGAACCATTTATCTTTCCAAAGCAGAAGGGCTGTACACAAGGCATAGAAGTAAGACAACTATGGGATTAATCAAATGGTGGAGTCTTCAGAAGTTTGAAAGGAACTATCAAAACAAATACGCATGTGATAGAGCGTCATTGATAGGCCGGGTTCCTACGATTTTGGGTGTATGCTGCCAATAGGCTTACACTGAGCCAAGTTATTTCAGATTGCCAACTAACTTAAGTTAGTGTAACCTTTTACAATAAACAAAGTGGTAACACCCTGTGGCTCTTTGAAAGTGGCATGTTTGGGCTTAGGAGGTTAAATTAAATTAAAGCATGTTTTAACAACGGGAAAAGACAGAGAATTTAGATGGAAAGCTGAACTAAAAATGACGTCGTGTTCATAAATATGTCGTCGAAGATCATTAGTGAAAAACCATCGCTTGAATTACAAACCCAACCGACCACAAAACCTCTAGAGACTAATGACCTATTCGAACTCTCGCCGTAGATATCTAGTTCAACAGATAATGTACATCCTACAAGTAATGTTAACGTCCGATCAGACATTTATTCAGACTAAGGGGTCAACTGGAGCACAGCATGACGCACCCTTTAGTTCGTTTGATACAGGGATTGACGAAGTTGGTGGATTTCAAAAAAGACTGTTTTAATAGTTGATATCAGTAATTTGTATATGACTGAAGCATTTTACAGAGTAGAGGTTATCAGAAATTTGCCGTCTTCAGAGTTAGGTAAATTTAACAGCGATTCTTAGGACTATGTAGACTTCATGGATAGGTTTAAAACATAAGCACATAATAGACTAATTATTTTCAAATGGCTCAATTAAAATCCCATTTAAAAGCTTAAAGGTAGTAGAGCCAAACAAGCTATTTCAGAGCTTGGCACATCACAGATAGACGAGACAAAGGTGAATTACCAAACGTAGACCATGTCAGCAATTTGATCAATAAAAAAGTTAGAAGCTGAATATGACCCAGGTTTTGTTGACCTACAACCTTGTTCATAACAAGGTCAAAGGTCAGATTTTAAGTCAAAACCCAAGGAAAGGTATCCGTGTTACACAAACTAAGAGCAAATTAGAATGTTATACATGTATCTGTAAAGAAAATCATCGAGTTAGCAACTGTCCTGTATTTGCTAAATCTTCAGTTCAGGATAGAGCTCATTTGTTGCAAGAACATATTTTATAGCCAATGTTTGTCATGTCTGACAAAGGATCATGTGACTAAAGAGTGTATATTAAAGGTTAAATGTGATAATAATGGTTGTACAAGAGCTCACCAAAGTCTTCTTCATATTGAGATCCCAATGTAGACAATTCTACTATCTTGTGAGAATCTATTTTAAATTAGCAAATTGCAAAATAAAGGCCACCTTTATAGGAAAGGGCTCATGGGCGAGAGAGTACAACGGAAGGGCTTTGTTTGTCTTTAGTGGTAAGTTTATAGTTTGGGATTTCTTTAGTTACTAAGGAAAATGGGCCCATGAAGTTGATGACATCATACCCACTATTCCGCCATTGGTTAAACGAAAAGGAAGTTGATCATTTGAGGGACATTGAGTTTTGCCATAAAGCAGATCCAGTCGACTCCCTATTAGGGGTAAATCCTAGCCAACTCCATGTCGTGAGTGAAGTACGTCAACTTCGAACCAGTAGCAAAGCATAGCACACTTTGATGGTATGCTATAGGCTCAGATCGAGATGTAAATTCATCAGTTAGTTCTGTCAAGTTTATGCAGAAAATTGATTAGAGAATTTCTCTGAAATCGAAAGTGGGATTTCAAGTTGTTGAAGAAAAGCAAACCTGCCAGATGTTGAAATCGCCATGATGTGAAAACAGAAGGTCGTTACATAATTGTCTTATCCCAGTGAAAAGATTAAAGTTTCCAGACGACTACGCACTTGCAGAAAAGAGACTGATTTCTTTACAATAATCTCTGCAATAATCACCTAAAAATAACACAATACCGGTAACAGGTAAATTGAGCCCACTAGTTCGGATTGTCTTTTATCTGCCCAATCCGTATAAAGACGCAGTGATTATAATATACAGCGATGCGTAGCTCGACCAAATCGAGACCCATTCCAAATAAACTCAGATATTCGGTATTCATTCGGTAGAGATTCCGGTAAACAGATTAACTTGACAGTGGTCAATGCGCGTTACAATGGCTTTATATATGAAGAGGTTGGTTCCAAAACGCGATAAATCCATATTCATCGTTTTTCTAAAAAGCACATTTTTTGACTAGTGGAAAATATAAACATAAATCTACTATATTCAGTTTTAAAATTGTCACTAACTATTCAAAGATAAACAGATGAAAGAATCAAATCCAGACTTGTTTAAATCCCTCTAATTAATTAATCTAAATATTTTATTCTCAAAACGCGACATATCCAAATAATTTTTTTCTCAGCAAAATGCTACATATCCGGACTAAGCTCAACAATATATTACGAACTGTTTTAAAAGACAGTACTTCAGGGATCAGGCTAAAATAAGAAAAGTGTTTTACTGAGTATCCCATGAAACAGACTAGAACCTACATGCAAAGGTTTGATGAATGTAACTTCAGTAGTTTTTGAGGCAATGAGTGTCAACAAAAAAGGTTGACAGCCGGACGAGGTGCTAGTAATGGGGGGGGGGGGGGGGGGGGGGGGGGG